>PVIY010001775.1:0-141860 GCA_004026745.1 Myrmecophaga tridactyla | reverse complement strand
GAATCTGCACTTCTGATTTCCAAAGGACTTAACCTGAGCTATCAAGTACCTGTTTGCTTTGAGAGCACTTGTCTATTCTTTTTCTGCCCTTTATTCCAGGGAACTGATCCCTGCAGCCTGCCTTGCCCAAGCTTCCATATCATCAGAATTCCTGCTGGGTTTAGTCTGGGCTGGGGAATGCCAGAATAATTCGGCCCTTTGAATGCTTTGGTGTTGTCTCTGGGAGAACCTTTGTTTCCTCTGTGACTGCAACTCCCCTCTTTGACCACAAGGCAGCCCCACCATGTTTCTCATTCCCTCTTGGTGATGCTGGATATTAGGCGCCAGTGACACCATCCTCTCGCTTTGTCCATTCAGCCTAGGGGCAACACTGCTGTTGCCAGTGCTGGTTTCCTGCTGTGGCTAATATCCAAGAGTGCCTTCTGAAGAATGGGGTGTTCAAGGCATATAATGTAAGTAGGCACTCACTGTCAGAGTCATATAAGATCAGGGTCAGCACCTGAGAGGGAGTGCTTCTTAAATGTAATGCCCTGCATAGCTGATTTGCTTAATCCTAATACAAATCCTATTAATCTCTGGGTTGCTTCATTGCCCCTTGTTTAGTTTCATAGTTCTGTCATCACCTGTGTAACTAATTCCTATATTCAATTCCTTTTGTGTCTCCTGTTATCTGACTGATCCCTGAAAAATCCCAGCATCCTTTCCAGGAAGTCAAACATAAATTGTCTTCTACCTAGCCCTTGTCAAAGGCAAACAGAGAGAAGTGATATTCAAGAAAGACTCTAAGAAATATGCCGTCCATCTTCTTCTAAGTATTTGAGTCCTATCCTGATATCAATTTGGTTCACCAGAAAGGCCTATAGGATATCATTAGCTCAAATCCTGCAGAGATAGCTTCCCTGAATCCTATTTTGAAGTTATTCTCTAGACATTTATTGATAGTCCTTACAAAAAACAAAATAAAAGTCATAATAAAGAGAATTGTTTCACATTCATCCAAAACTCCATCCCTCCACCAACTTGCTGGAAACATCTTGTATGAATTTTATTATGTCCTGTTTTAATCAAGACAATTCAATTCAATCATTTAAGCCAAAAGAAAGGGTAGAAATGTATTGGTTCACTTAACTGGACTGTGGAAAGAGTTTGGTGAAGGTGATCTTAGGATAAACTGGAACCAGGGACTCTAACACTATTTTCTCCTCTCTCTCTCTCTCTCTCTCTCTCTCTCTCTCTCTCTCTTTTCCTGCCTCTTTTCCCCCAAGTCCTGAATCATTTATTTTCTCTGTGTGCTGGCTTTACATCTTCATGTCTGACATGTCCAAAAGTTACAGGTATTTATATAAGAAAAGTAGCTTTACATAAGAAAAGAGAACTCTTTTTCATGAACTCTAGCCAGGAAATGCCTGGGGAAGGAATCTTTATTGAACCACCTTCAGCCATATGTCCATCCCTGAGCCAATAATTGAAGCAAGTGTGCCAGAGTACAAAGATTGCCTGAGCTGGGGTCCCAACCTCAGCCTTACAGCTAGAAGCTGATGTATGTGTGTGTGTGTGTGTGTGTGTGTGTGTGCACGAGCGTGTGTGTGAGGGCAATTTCTAGGCCCTCAGAAGAGTCACATATTTAAGAGTTGTAGAGGAATAGGTTCTTAGAAGAATGTGGATATTATTGTGAGAAGACCAAACAATAAATATTGCCTAGCTGTCTATTGTAGAGGCCACTCAATATGTATCATTTAAAGGCCCAATACTGCAAAAACATTATGTAATAAGTTATCATATATCTCTTTAAGTTGTTGTTTTTAGGAAACTTAAAACAGTGTTTACTGCTCGATAGTGGCCAATGTTCATTGCATAGCTGAACAGATATTTATTGTGTTCCTACATTTTTCTGGGTGCCAGGTATACAAGAAGTCGAAAACAAAACATACAAAGTCTGTGCTCTCATGGAGTCACACACAACACACACACACCCCTGTCTCTATCTATTGCTTACGAAGTCTAAGCCCACATGATAATAAACATGATGCAGGATACAGGAAAGCAGGTGCTGGGGGAGAGATGCTAATTTAGACCATTCTGTCAAGGAACACTGCTCCGAGAAAGAGGTACTTATTTGAAATAATAGTGTTTTAAGCAAAATGAACAAGGTCAGAACAAGTGCATAGAGAAAGGAGGGTGTTCGGTGTGTTTGAAGAGCAGTAAAGATGCCCCTGTAAGTAGAGCAGAAAGAGACAGAAAATAAGATCAGATACATACATAGCAGAGCCATATTTTGTGAGCTAGCATTTTAAAATCAGGTCACTATAATGAATACATCAGTTTGGAGACACACTCAGCTTTTTTTTTTTCAGTGATTTAGAAAAGAAAAGTTCTTGGGTATTGCACTCTCTTCCCTATCACAAAGTAGTTTGCTATTTGCTTAGGCCACAATGATCTGGATATTTAATCTACAACATGCTTGGGAGTACATTATGAGCCAAGACTCATATTAATTAAATTCATTAGGGATGCATTTCTACTTTCACATGAATTAAAATGTTTACTTAAATGAAAATATCCTGTAAACGATTATGGGAGATTCCAGTTTATTACTGGCAATACAACATGAACTTCTTAAAAGTCTACTAGTTGAGCAAGCTGGAATTTGACAATATAGCCTCTCCCCTCAAAATTATGATTCAATGACAGCTCTTAGGAGATAAATTAATTTTTTTCGAGGGGGTGCATGGTCAGGGAATCAAACCTGGGTCTCCCACTTGGGAGGTGAGCATTCTACCACTGAACCACCCGTGCACCCTAGAGCACTTAGTTTTATGTAAGTTAAAGAAAACATCTTGCAATCCACCAATATTAATGTTTCATTGCTGACAAGTAATAGCATTCCAATATATTTAAGATAATGTCCTAAAAATCACAAAAATCTAATATAAAAGCTATGCTGTATATGGAAATACTGAATATAAAAGAGTGGCTGTGAGCGGCGCTAGTATAGGTCTGTGATAGACTAAATCACATATCCTAACGAGACATGTTCTTAATCTTAATCCATTTCCTGTGGGTATGAATCCATTGGGAGTAGGGCCTCTTGAAGATGTTTATTTCAGTCAAGGTGTGGGCCAGCTGCATGAGAAGTGGATCTTAACCTAAATTACCTGAAATCGTATGAAGAGAACCAGGAATAGAAAGTCACAGAAGTGGGAAAAAAAAAAAAAAGAGAACAATCACTTGATGACAAGAGGCAGAGATGCAAGCCAAGGAACCTCAAGGACTGTGGTAAACTATCACAAAAATGCTACAGAACCTGGAAGAAGGCAACTCTTTCAGCCTTCCCGGAAACAACAAATCCCCATTGTTTCAGACAATTCATTATGTGGGATTTGTCAGAGCAGCCCGGCAAACTAAGAAAATGTCAATAGGAAAATGGTATGAGTTCAAGGAGGAAGGAAATCATTTCATGCTGGTTTAATCAAGGCAGTTTTTGTAAAGGAAATGGCACTTGAACTTGGCCTTGAAGAGCAGAAAGATTCTACAAGTAGTCCTTAGAAATGAATTAAAAACAATGCTTATAGCTGAACTTCGTAATAAGTGTTTCTTGTGTACTGGCATTTTACGTTAGCTCTAATATAATGCTGGATCCCTGCTGCTCCGTAGCACAATTTGATAGAAGAATCCCCAAATATTACCCATTCATTATTTATCAAAGCATAAATAAGTGGCTTCTATGTACCAATCATGGTGCGTATATAAATAAGGGTAAGATACATTATTATAAATAATTCTAGCTGCTAAATAGAATGGATTTTATGACAGCATTATGTGTATACACATATATATAGTTTAAAATTTTTTAAAATGCTATATTATTGCATATGTTTAGGATATCTATAAATAGACCTATAGGTAGATATGTATGTTTATACCTATCTGTATGTATAAGCCTGTGTTCTTTGGTTTTATCATGTAGTAGCTCCTTAATTTAGAATTTTCACTCTTGGGAAATCTTTATAGCTAATGTCTATAGGACATCTGTAAGTACTATCGCATATCTTCATAGAAATCTGTCTTTTTTTGCTCAGTATTTCAGGCCAGGACCTAATCTCATATCAATTACTCACATATCACATGTCCAGAAGGAATTATACCAAAGTTTGCGATCCATCTAACAAATGCACACTTGCCTCTGTAATACATAGCTGTACTTTAGAAATTTTACTGAGGCTGAATTCTCCCAGGCAGCACATCTCACTAAGGATAACAGAAATCCAAAACTTTACACAAAATTAAGTACAACATAGTACGGATATATATGCAAAAGTGATAATTATTTATTTCAATTAATATTATACCAAAACATTATTTTCAAGTAGGCATTTAGCTCTAAACTGAATGAATCATTTATATACACAAACTCCTCATTTTCACTTTACTTGGGGCAAATGGGAGACAACTGAAATTCATAGGAATCATCAAAGTTTGCCTTTAATAATGTTTTGACTCTTCACCAACCACATCTTTAAAAGCATTACTTAAAACCAGACAAGGTCTGGGGATACAAATGATGGAGCATTGGCTTTTTGCTTTGTTTTCAGCTCTTCATTAACTGGATATTTGACTTTGGAAAAGCCATTTTACTTCTTTTGGGCACCAGTTTCACATTTGAAAAGTAAGGAATTGAAGTAGCTCCCTTCAAAGTCTTACTTTTAGGGTCTATAAAAATATTCTAAAAAAAGAAAAAAAAGGAAGAATGGAATTCATGGTTGTTCTCCTAATTAGAAATGAAATGAGAGCTGCTTAAGAGCTCTTTATAAACGCTTAAAAAAATGACCTTCAATGTGCCAATATTCCCAGCTGCCAAATATTTTTAGTGCACGTTTATTGCAGTTTTTCAAATGACAGGAATGATGTGTTTAGATTAAATGAATATATATTATGCTTTAGACATATTATTCTGCTGATAAAACATGAAAGTAGAAATGCCTATTCAACATAAAGAGAACAGTTTATTGTGCTATAACTCTTAATGCTTTTCAGAAGAAAAAAATTGCCTCTTCTAAATCACAGTTCTAAATGTTTTGAAAGTCAGACTCCTCTGAGAATCTGAAGAAAATTTTATATCCTTTTGCTAGGAAAATTCACAGACACACATTCAAAATTTCAAATATTGATCTGACCCATGGACAGAATACTTTTCTAAAAGAAATTTATTGACTCACTTAACTGTAGCTCTTATCCAAGGGGGAGGGGGAATATATTATATTCTTGCTTGTGTGTTCTAAACTAAATGCATCTCAAAATGTTTGTCAGCAATTATTCATTAACCCAGTAATTTCTGAAATGTTGAATGAAGAGAAGTTTTAATGTCAATGTTCTTTATTTACCATTACAAAGCCAGCATCAATTAAACATTTATCTGACCAAATGTAGTTAAGTAGGAAATCTCTATGAGACATATAAAGTATAAAAGTTTATATGTTCTCAGGAGAAACAACTTGATGTGTTTTATTAAGACTTTTGCCCTTATGGTGCTGCTACAGGCTTTGGAACCAGAATAACTGAACTCTATAACCTGAAAATGAAAATAAAAAAATACAAATAAAAATCCTCAATTTGTAGAATCTATTCTGTGGTGTTTTGTTGGCTGTTAGTGTAAACACCCCCCAAATCATGATCTCTGTTGTTTTATCTTTTCGTTATCTAGAAATTCTTTTAAGGCAGTAAAATTGTTTTGTTTTGGTTTTTAAGAGTAAATGGTTTTCTGGAGAGTCTAAAGAACATGTGGAATGCATTCCTTAGCTTTCTGAAATCTCCAACTGTGAGTGACACATGTATAGTACTTTGAAAGATTTTTTTTTAATGAAACAAGAAAGATAAATCATATTGTAACTCCCCAAATAAAATAATACTATAACCACTGACTATTACTCATATCAGAAAGATTTGGTTAGTTTTTTAATGCCTGCTAATCATTTGTGGGGAGGAGAACAGTCACCTACACGAAATTATTGCTAATCTTAAGGTACTGTAAGGATTAGGGAAAGTGGTAAGAACAAATATAGTAAACAAATACTGTAAAAACAAAAATTTAATTAATTTGCTACTTTATGTTATAGTAACTACTAAATGCACTTATTGAAAACTGACTTATTAAAAACTGGCTTGCATCGGTCTTTCATTTTAAATTAAGATCACCCTTCAGACAAGGGAAGGTACTCATAATTTCATTAGAACTTAAATGGCGCCATAAAAATGACCAACATATCTACAAAGTAACAGTTTATATTTTAATGCTGGTACACTTGACTATTTGGACTGAAATAAACTCAAAAAGTACTTGAGGAATTCATTTAAAAATCAGTCATTCTGGCTGCCCTAAAATACACAGCTGTGCAGAACCACATTATGGAATCAACAATAATATCTGATTTGGAGTGACAAGTTAAATAGGAGCAAAACTAAATAAGAATATTCAGGTTTGCTGTTTACTAATGTGGCAGAAGTTGTGTATGATTCCTTATGATCCCGACTCATGACATCCCTAGCAAATCAAGAGCACAACATGTTTTGGTTTCATTAGATTTTGTCACATATCATATAATTATGTGGATTTTGGGCCATCCTAATATAAACTTTGGTAAAAAATTAGAGGCATCACAACAGGAAGACTATGTGAAATAATAAACGTGATAGGAAAAATGGCTTTGCTTCTCTTTCTTTTTAAAAAAAAACATGAGTTAATACTTGTCTAAATGCTGCAATCTGCTCCTTTGGAAACTTGCCTTCCTCACACTCTTGTCTTTCTCTGCTATGACTATATAGAACATCATTTCCTCCTTTCTATGCTGATTCATGTATTCTCACCTCTTAAATCTCTGTTGCTTCGGCCTCTTCAATTATACTATTTAATTTTCTTCCTCACCTTCTATACCTCCACAGCCCACACCCCCGTCCCATATCTGCCTTCAACTCCGATATCCAGACAGACAATGGCATGATTTCAATTTCATCTATATAATTTAATTTCACAATATAATCAAAGCATACTGTGCCAATAAAATCTAATTAAATAGAGCATGCAAATGATCAATGAAAATGCCACGTGTCTTTACCTCTGCTTGATTAGATTAAACATCATCTATGGTCAAATTGATTATGCAATCTTCCAAATCATAGACATGCTTTAGATACATGTGTTGTTTATATCTTATGTTACTGCCATGCATTTTAGCTGAGGTTTCCCAGGAGTGCCTATCTGCAAAATGTGTATATACAGCACTGACTCCATCACAACTGAAAACACTGTCTATGAAAAGGAAAATCATGTATGGAAGGTACAAATAATTTTTCCCAATTGAAACAATAATTGTGGTCAAAATTCACAAAGAAATTATCTTCATTTGGGAACACATAAAGTCCATACAATTTTTATTTGAAAAGAGAGATAATGGATATGTCGTAAAAGTGGCCCTTACAATGTGAAAAATTGTACAGCTATTTTCAAGTAAATGAAAAAAAGAGAAGTAATCATTTATCATTTGTCATTTACTCTCATGCCTTAGTCTGAATGCTTTAGAATTCTCTACTCTAAAATGGAAAATTGTACAAGGATTATGTCCCTAGAATATACATATTTTCAAAGAACTCCTATAACACAAAATATATTCTGATAAGTGTTCCAAAAAAAAATAACCGAAGCATGGACATTTCTGTCTGAAACACTGGAGCAACTGAAGACTTTCAAGTATTTCATACAAAATATTTACTTTTATTTTATTTTTCTAAATCCAGCAACCCTGAGGCACCTCTCCAGATGGACACATCACTGAAATAAGGTGAATTTTGTCTTTTGATTGAACTGTTCCTTTTACTACTTTTCATACCCTTGCTTTCCTGAGAGAACACTTGGGATATACTTTCAGGGTAAAATACTTACAAGCTGTTTTGAATGTTTTGAGTCTCACTTCAAGGGCAAAGTAAAAGATCATTTAAAAAATGAAATGACAATAGGTGAAAATTAGGAAGCATACAAGGCTTTAGACTAAGATACTTTATTATATTTTGCTCTTACCTTGTCTCATCCCTCATTTTTTGTGTACTTTGAAATTTAAATATTAAATTAGTTATGTGGCTCTGGCACAATTATCCAGAATTAAGATTTAATAAAGCTTTTGTCAAGATACTCATCTCTAAGAATGACTAAGAACAATATTAATCATTAAATTCCAAAAGAATGTAGTTGTTTTGACTTGTTAATTTGTAATATCAACTGAAAACAATTAAATCTCTATGCCATTAGATTTTCATGAAGGCAACGCTGATCTTTTTTTTAAATCTCACAATATTATTATAAATGAATTTAGACTCCTGGTTGCAAGTAGAGATCAAATTAAAACAGGAAAGAGGTGAAAGATATAAAAACTTGCATCCTTTTTCCTGCTAACATGGTACAAGTTATTGTGATTTTTAATGATTTATCTACTTTGTTAAGAAAATGTCCTACTTCCATGCCTCTCTGTAGGACAATGACCTAAGGGATATTTATAATATACATGACCAATGACAAAGTTCCTCAAAACACAACCCAATCAAATGGCAATAGTTGGGCTTGATAGTCTTTTCTAAACGTGACACAAACTCATGCAGATTGACAACCTGGGCAAGATTAATGAATGTATAAAGGTTCCCCTGTGTGGACACCCACAAACATTCCTAAAATTTACTGCAGGTAAAAGCCAAATTCCTATCAGTGTGAGAGCTTCGACCCTCAGAATATGGACTTTTTTCCTTGACCTTCCCTTACCTTTCCACCATTGAGAATGAAATGTTTCTCATCATCCCAGGTGCTGTGAGCCTGCGAAGGATTTAGAATATAATCAGCCCTGGACGCTGCTTGCATAGTCTTTCAACCTACTAAGGCAAGTCTTTCCATCTTATTCTAAAACTTTTCTTGTTTACTCATTACTTTTTACCCTTTTTGAATTTTAGATTTGGTTATCAAGTTCCATGAACAAGCTACTAGGATCATGTTTGAAGGAACATTTAGTTCATGAATCAAACTTGGGACAATTAGCACCTTTAAGATAGTGGGTCCTCTCATCTGTGAAGATTCTGATTTCATATTCCTTTCTTCAATAATATCTTACAACTTGGTATAAAGGTTTTACATCAAAGCCTTTGACGTATACTTTTACTAGCCTCATGTGGGAAACATGTAAACAGGCAGTATGAGGACAGATGAACTACTGGAAGAATGGTAGCTGAAGGGAATAAATGAGGCAGCAAATTAAGAGCAAGAGTTTTGTCATCAAGTGTCCTGAGTAACTGATGACTTCTTTGAGACATTTTGACACTCTGAAATGACTTCTTGTGCTTTACCTTGTCTTCTCCATTGTCTTCATTACCCTTCATATGGTTTAAGCCCGAGTGTTCTCTGTTCTGGAGTACAGTTATTGCAGATTGACAAATGGATCCCCATGACACTGGTTTGAACACTGTCCATCCAGTCATTCATACCAAAAGCATGGGAGTCATCCATGCATCGTCCCTCTCTCACACATCCCACATGCAGTCAATCATAGGTCCTACTGATATTACCTCCCAAATAAATTTCAAATATGCCCTCTTCTCATCTCTGCTCTGCATGCCCTACACAAAGACTTCAACATCTCTTTCTTGGGTCACTGAAAGAGCCTAAGTCTGATTTGCTTTGGCCTATTCCCACTGCAGGTGGGCCACTCTTTTTGTTCCCTTAGGTACTATGGTATCTAGCAGTCATCTAATTTCCCACAAGAGGATTAACTGAAAAAAATATCAATGTAAGAAATAGCATCAGTCCTTCTATTAGAACTGTATGACAATATTTAATCATTCCTTAAAGATAGGTAATAAACAATGAGTGTCTACTATGTGCTAGACTCTGGGCTTGAAGCTCTGACTGGCCACAGCACACAGTCTTTCTCCTCACTAATAAGTGGACAATGGAGAAACTGTGTGAACAGCTCTATGACAGGGGATGCGTCATGAGGTGTGGAACAGAGCTCAGAAACATGCGCTGCAGAAATCTTTCTAAATTTTGACTTAAAAGACAAATAGGAGTTTCCTAGATGTTTAGAACAGCAAAAGCATACTAGCAGAACAGCCTACGCCAAGGCCCTGGGCCAGGGGCTATGGGAGTGAAGAGGAGCATGGCAAGAGGTGAGGTTCAAGTGGCAAGGTGAGGGCAGCCTAATACGGGGTTTAGAATCTATTTTGAGAACCCACTTATAAGGGTACAAGGAAGTCACGAAAGGCTTTAAGCAGAATTTAAGTCCCTCTGTCTAATGATTTACCTCATGAGGTAAAAACAAATTCAGGTTTAAGGACTCCAGAACTCTCTGAAAATGAATGGCCTGATACTGTCTCGCAGATACTTACATAGACAAACATACAGAAACTATGAAGTTACACAACAACCAGTCAAGGCCAGCACGTAGCAAAGAATGGTGCCCTGTAGAAAGTACCTAACAAAGATTTGTTGAATTCCTGTGAGGAATACTGAAAGTTTCTCTCATATTATGATAATATGATGTTGCCCTTCTCAATTAAAATACCTATATTTTAAATTTAGGATATAAAGAAGAAACTAACCTTCAAGTGGAGAGGTGGGATAATTGAGTGATAGTCCTGAATCTGACATAAGGCTAGAATGACTAATAACTGAGGAATTGAACCAGTCAGGAAGGTCAAGAAAAGATAGTATTTACAGTGCCTAATTTGTGCCAATAGCATTTAATCTTTACACCAGTTTCATGAGCAGATACCATTAATTTCCCAAATTTTCAGATGTGGAAACATGGGCATAGAAAAGTTAAGTTACCCAAGGCCACAGCCAAAATTTGACCTGGGCATTAGACTCAAGAGACTCTGCTTGTAACCACTATGTTGTGTTCTACTTTCCAGGAGCAAGACCCTACAGATAGAGAGGAACAGAGAAAAAAAAAATCTCATGATTTGGTTTACCGGAAGCAGGAGTTGTGCTTCATTTCCTTTTACTAATTTATGTATGCATGTATCCACCTATCTGCATATGTATTATGGCTAGAGACCACAAGGATGTTTGGTAATACAGCAAGCAAACTTCATGAGTAACATGCGTTTAATGACACATTATGTAGACCATATTTAGTTGTGCATTATTCCCTTTATTCTCTAACAGTGTTCTAAGTGTCAAACTAGGGCTCTTGGAGAAGTATTTTGAAACTGGAAGAAATATATTAATGTTAAAAAGAGGAATTCAGTGGAAGTAAAGGACTGAATAAAAAGACACGTGTTAAAAAGAGAAGAAGAAAAGCTCAAACTGCAGTTTGAAAGAAGGGAGCATGCGATGTGAAATAGAGAACATGAGGCAGCATGAACTAGCATGGAGGGTGAGGTGATGAATAGCAAGATGCCTGAACATGGCCATACTTTACTGTTCTATATACTTTGTAGATACTGCATGAGACAGACTCAGCTTGTACAATCTCTTGATCTGAAAGCCAGTCATTAATCTAATCATAGGCCCCAACATTGTGAGTGCAATTTTTGTTTCATGTCTTCATACTCAAAACACTTATTTCAGTAACCACAAAGGTCACTTATTAATAAAATTCCATAAGCACACATACACACACACACACACACACACAAGAAGTTATTCCTTTATGTCCTGGATTATGTGAAATATTTAATGCAATGTGAGGGAGAGGAGAGGGAGAGCAAACACCAGTTAACACCAGGGAGAGAAGGAGCAGGAAGGATGAGGGATCGAGAGGAAGAAAAGAAGAAATGATTTGCTACTGTTTGCTAATTTTCACCAGACAAATGGAATCAATGTAAAGGTGGACAAATTACCAAACCCAAGTGAAACTAAATTTTTCAGGAGCTTCTTTTGTTACAAGGTTGATGCAGGTGCATTTTCAGTTTTTGGCACATTTGTGAAATGAAAATTCTATTCTTTATTCAGATGACATTAGGTTATTTACAACTAGATCTAGAGGTTTCATATTCATCATCATGAAGTATAAAGCCAAATGTCCCTTTTTTTCAGGAGCACCAAAGATTAACAGATTAGAATGTTTTCCACATGTCCATTTTTACTGTCAAGAGAATTTTAAAGAAGTTTTCCAGCTTCCGCAGCTGAGCCAGATGTCAGCGGATCCCACAGTGAAATGAAATTGGCAGAGGAGCCTTCTCATGACCCTGGGGTTGTTTTATCAGGGTTCAGTTTAATGTCTAAGAGCCATTCCTTGCTAAAAACTGTAATGATTTTGGGGGCCCAATCTCCCACAATCACACAAAACTGCAGACTTGGTTGAACCACTGAAACCCAGCAGTATTTCTTACAACTTTTCTCACATCACGCTATAATTGTTGTTTGTGTTGGCACAAGGAAAGTAAAGGGTCTCATTTCCACTGTACATGTCCGGTCTCTGGTTTCAGAAACATCAGTAGAGAATATTTTACCAGCCACATTTTTTTGTTGTGTAATCAAGTCCTGGTGATTTACTTTATCAGTCTCTCCACTGTGTTCTCAAATGACCATGGGCTGAAAGACACCTACCTGATGGATACTTTCTAAAATAGCTTTAGTAGTTAACACAATGACTGCTGTTTTGTTTTGTTTTTCATAATAGCTTTGGTTCAGGATATATAGCCAAAAGTCCAAACATGGTCATAATGACATATGCCATTCTTTTGGTTTTATGTTATTGTTAATGCAAAAAGTATATCTACTGAAAACCTAAAGTTTAAATAGGGTATTACCAATATATTTGAAGCTCCCTGTTGGTGCTGTCCTCTCCTGCCCCCCCACCCCAGAAAATTCCACAAATCATTCTCTCCTTTTTTGTTTTTTGTAGTATTACAATATATCATGATCACTAATTTTATCTGGTTTTTTTTTTACTGTTACATGTAACTGGAATGTTATTATAGGTCTTCTTCAACAATTTGCTTTTCTCCACCTATTATTAGATATTTTAGATCAGTGTGATTGCACATAGATCATTCCTTATTATGCCTATATAGAATTTCACTGTATGTAAATACCATACAGCAATTTGCCAACATTACCATTTAAGTTGTTCCTACTAGTGCATCACTCCAGCAGCTTCTGCTCCAGGTAAGAAAATCTCACCTATCTCTGGATTTGCCTGTCTCTGAAGATTTGAGTTGATATTTGTCCTGGAACCTCAGTACTCTCATGGGTCTGAGAAAAGTCATTGATTTTCCATTTGTCCACTTTTTATTTTTTAAGGATGGGAGCGATTACTTCTGAGCTGTTTATATAATGGAGCTGAAACTGGAAGTTCATAATGTATCTTTACACGTATGAGCAGCAAATTCTAAGTTTAACATAGCTCTTTATCAATCTTTATCTTTTTTGTCCTTTTCCTGTGTTACATAAACCTGTTAAATATTTACTAAAGTAAATGCAAAACATTTTCTCTCCTTATTTACTTTCATATTTAGACTTACCATCTGTTCTAGTGTACTAGCTGCTAGAATGCAATATACCAGAAACGGAATGGCTTTTAAATAATGGAATTTATTAAGTTGCTAGTTTATAGTTCTGAGGACATGAAAATATCCTAACTAAAGCAAGTCTATAAAAATGTCCATATTAAGGCACGAACAAGTGTTACCTTTACTCAAGAAACGCTGATGAAGTTCAGGGTTTCTCTCTTAACTGGAAAGGCACATGAACATGGAGACATCTGCTAGCTTTCTCTCTAGGCTTCTTCTTTCATGAAGCTCCCCCAGGGGCATTTTCCTTCTTCATCTCCAAGGGTCCTGGCTGTGTGGGCTTCTCATGGTTTTTGTGGCTCTCTTGCTCTGTTGTTCTCTCTCCAAAACGTTTCCTTTAAAAGGATTCCAGTAAACTAATCAAGACCCACCTGAAATGAGTGGTCACATCTCCATCTAATCAAAGGTTAATACCCACATTGGGGGAGCCACATCTCATCTCCGTGGAGATAATCTAATCAAGTATCCAAACTACAATATTGAGTAGGGATTAGAAGAAACAGCCACCTCCATGGGATGGATCAGGATTAAAACATGACTTTTCTAGGGCACGTAATCCTTTCAAACTAGCACACCACCCACCAAGAATTGATTTTATATTGTGCAAGTTAACATTTAGGATTCTTCTCCCCGTCTCCCGCATATGGGCATCCAACTGAACTAGCACCCATTTATATGCAGAAAAATCATGCTTTTCCCACTGAATGGTAGTGATACCTTTGTTACAAACCAGGTGACTTTATATATTTGAATCTCTTCCCCGGTTTTCTATTGTGTCCTTGCAGTCCATATGCTTATCCTTATATTGGTCCTGTGGTGTTTTATTTACTGTTGCCTTATAGTGACCTAGTGTAAGTTCCTGAGATTTGAACGTCCTCCTCAAGATGGCTTTGGATAGTTTAGACCATTTTCACTCTCACATTTATTTTAGAATATACTTGAAAATTTCCACCAACAAAAAAATCCTTCTGGGGATTCATTAAAGCTAAAGATCAAATTGATGAAAACTGACACTTGTACATTATTGAATTTCCCATCAGACACAATAAATACCAACATTTATTTAAATTTTTTAATCATCTCTCCGTAGTATTATGCTGTTTTTTCAAAGCACTATTGCATTCCTTTTTTAAAAACTTTTGGGCTGCTTCTTGGTCTCTTGAGGATATTGCAATTGGTAATTTGTTATACAGTTTTGTAAGGAATTTTTATTAGCATACATAGAAATATAACTGATTTTTGCATGCTGTGCTCAAATTCTGCTATCCTGCTACATGCATTTATCAATTTTAATAGTTTATCTGAAAGCTATTTGGGAATTTTGAATACAATTATGGCATCTGAAACAATCATTTTATTTCATCCTTTCCAATTTGTATCCCTTATATTTCTCCATTTTTCCTTATTACACTGGCTAGTGCCTCAATTAAAATATTGAATAGATACCTTTGTTTTATGCCCCATCTCAGTAGGAAATCTTGGAATAGTGTATCATTGATATAATTTTACTAAAGGCTCTCTGAAAATATATATTATCAAAAATGAAAATTTCTGGTTTGCTAACCGTATCAGGGTCCTAGAACTGCTGCTCCACAAACCTGGTGGGTTAAAACAGTAGAAATTTATTCTCTCACAATTCTAGAGGTTAGAAGGCAGAAATCACGGTTTTCGCAGGTCCATTTTCTCTTCAGTGACTCTAGGGGAGGATTTTTCCTTGCCTCTCCCAAACTTCTGGTGGTGGCCAGCAATTCCTGTCATTCTGTGACTTGTAGCTGCATGACTCTCCTCTCTGCCTCCATCTCTCCACATGGTGCCCTCTGTGTGCCTGTTGCATCTGCTCTTTCAATAGGGATCAACCCTATTGAGTTAGGGCCCACTCCAATTCAGCGTGACCTCATCTTACCTTGACTGCAGCTGGAAAGACACTGTGCCTGTTTGAATCTATTTTGTACCCCAAAGAAGCCATGCTTTAATCCTGACCCAATCTTGAAAGAGCAGCCATTTCTTTTAACCCTGATTTAATACTGCATGGCAGAAACTTTTGATTAGACTATCTCCATGGAGGTGTGGCATATCCAATTGTGGGTGTGACTTTTGTTTTTTGGTTTTGGGTGTATGGTCCGGAAATACAACCCGGGTCTCATGCATGGAAAGCAACCATTCTACCACTGAACTTCCCACGCACTCTGGGTGTGACTTTTAATTAGAAAAAATGCGACTCTAGTCATTCAAGGTGATTCTTGAATAGTTCACTGGAATTCTTTAAAAGAGGAAACATTTTGGAGAGAGCTCAGAGTTGACAGGCAGAGCCTATATTGACATTTGGAGATTGAGACAAAACAGCCAGGGTGTTAAGCAAGGACTCAGAAATAGCCAGAATTTGGAGGAAGAAATCTCCAGCCCCAGCAGATGCTAAGCTAAAAGATGAAACCCAGAGCTTGGACCTGAAATAGCTAAGTGAATGCCCGCAGATGCTTAATGAGGAAACCACTGACATCAGAAACTGGAAGCCATGGAACCAGGACACCAGCCATGTGCCTTCCCAGATCACCCTTCTGTGAGCCAAGGTATCTTTCTCTGTATGCCTTAGTTAGGACATATTTATGGCCTTAGAACTTGAAATTTGTAACTTATTAAATTCCCTTTTTAAAAATTGTTCCAGTTCTGGTATATCGCATTCCAGCAGCTTAACAAACAGAACCTGTTTCCAAATAAAGATACCAGGGATTAATATTTCAAATGGGTACACAATTCTACCCAAAATACTATCCATTATATCAAGATTTTTCTGCATATTTTGAGATAATTGTAAGATCTTTCCTCTTTATTAATTTGATGAATTACACTAATTGATTTTAGAATATCTAGCTGAGTTTCTGAAATAAAGCTCCATTTAGTTAGTTAAAATGGATTAGTCCTTTTTTTTGGGGGGAGGGGCATGGGCAGGCACCGGGAATCAAACCCAGGTCACCAGCTGGGCAGGCGAGAACTCTGCCACTGAGCCACCACTGCCCATGCTAGATTAGTCTTTTAATATGTCACTGACTTCTATTTGAAAAATTTTATTTAGGTTATCCTGAACTAAACTGGGATGTGATTTTTCTTTATCGTAATGTCAATGTAGGGTTGTAATCAACCTGGAATGGAATTTTCCTGGAACCAGGAAAATGAATTGGTAGGGTGAAAACCGTAAGACCAGCATGATTGCATCTAACTAAACAATGGGGCCTCAATAGCAAAAGCTGTCTCTGGCGCATCTTAAGAATTTGCTACCTTTGTGTTTTAAGCCTTTTTAAAAATTATAGCAAGAAAGAATTGGAAGAGATAGAATACCACATGATGGGAGAATAAATGAGTAAATAAGTTAAATGTTATACAAATTACATAGTCATTAAAAAGCATGTTTTGAAGACTCCATTTTCTGCAATGATGGAGCAAGGACATCTGAAAATGTGCAACAAGAACACCGGCAAGAACAGTAAAGCTCAACTTGTTCATAAATTTGGAAATTAAATAAATGTTTGCAACAATCCAAGAAGTGTTAGTTTAGGAAAAAAAACCTGAATCTCAGTGTGAATTGTAAGCTTTGTCACGTTTTCACTTGACCTATTCTATAGCTCTGTAGTAATCTTATAAACAGCCTCACAACTATGGAAGAGGTGAAAGCCAGCATCCTAACAGGCTCTGGAGTGGGCAGAACAGATTTGGAACTCCTTAAAGCCCTATCTGGTGGATGACATCATCAACATGGCAACAAAGAGCTACTGAAAACCTCTACCCAGAAATTCAGTGAAAGAAAGGACAATTCTCACTTGTTCAGAACTCTGGTGGAAGGTGTAGACTGGAGAAGGAACCCACATATGCTGAATCAAAGAAAGAAAAAAATACCAGGTACAAAACTTGGGGGACTGCCTGATCCCCCACCTCCCCCTTACTCTGTCCCACACAGCTCCATCCCAGAGGCAGCAGCAGGGAGCCCTCCCACCTCCCACAGAGACAGACTATAATTCACTCGCAGTAGTAAGAACGATCCCCACCTACATCCAGACACAGAGACCCAAGCCCACAGGAACAGACCCACAGCAGGTACTAAGGCATTGGTGACAGTGGAATATAAAAGGGCAACAAGAAGGAGTTTCCAAAATGGAGGCTTATGGAGGGACTAGCAGAATGTTTTCCCCAAAGTAGCAGGTAGCCGAACAGAATCTGTCTGAATAAACTGTTTGGGGACCCAGGTAACAAAGGAGGACATTTCAAAGCCCACATCAGTGGGGGACAATGTCAAAAAGTGTCTGAGAAAATGTGGACAGAGACTGTTTCCAGCACTGGGTCCTGGTGTCCATTCCCCACCTTTGAAAAAAACAGCTGTGGGAGGCCCAATCCTTGCGTAGGGGATGGCTGCAGACTGGGACAGCTGGGGCAGTCCTATGCTGCAAGTAAAGTGATGATACACCCCCACATTGAGCCAGATTTTGGCTGGCAAAGTGAGTGCACAGGAACCTGGTGCTTTTAGGCCTGTCCTGCTCTAGGAGGTAAACAGCTATGAGAATGATTGAGTGACTGAACAGCTCTATCTACTGGCAGGCTGGAAATTACAGGTGAAAACTGTAGAAGTTTTCAAAGTCTTGCCAGACCCTAACCCAGGCCCAATGGAGCTGGTTTACACCCCTGAATGGGTATCTGGCACTGTTTTGGCCAAGAAATACTGATAACCCAACTGGCAAAGCAGTGCTCCAATACAAGGCAACATTAAATTCTACGCAAGAGAGAGAAACTGACCTTCAGAATAGACCCATGAAGATAATGACAACCAGATATCAGCAAAAAAATCCCAAGGCATACTAAAACTCAAGAAATAGCTCAGTCAAAGGAACAACCTAAAAAGTTTGGAGGAGACACAGAATCTGGAACAACCAATCAAAAATGTGCAAACAAATCTCCAACATCAATTCAAAGAAATGATGGAAAATGTGTAAAAAGGATATTAAGACACTAGAAGAGCATAAAGAAGAATCTGAAAGAATACATAGAAAAATAGCAGGCATTATGGAAATAAAAGACACTGTAGATGAAATAAAAAATAAACTGGGGACACACAACAGTAGATTTGAAAAGGCAGAAGACAGAATCAGTGAGCTAAAAAGACACTGTAGATAAAATAAAAAATAAACTGGAGACACACAACAGTAGATTTGAAAAGGCAGAAGACAGAATCAGTGAGCTAAAAGAGAGATCAACCAAATTCAATAGGCAAATAGAGAAAAAAATGGAAAAACTTGAGCAAGGTCTCAGGGAACTGAATGACAATAGAAAGTGCACAGACTTATACATCATGGGTGTCCCAGAAGGAGAAGAGAAGGGAAAAAGGCCAGGAAGAATATTCAAAGAAATAATGCCTGAAAATTTCCCAATCCTTATAAATGACATAAATTTGCAAATCCAAGAGGCTCAACAAAACTCCAAACAGAATAGATCCAAATAAACGCATTCCAAGATACATATTAATCAGAACGTCAAATGCTGCAGAGAAGGAGGAAAAATCTGAAAGCAGCAAAAGAGTGATTCACTGCATACAAGGGAAGCCAAATAAGACCAAGTGTTGATTTCTCATCAGGCACCATGGAGGCAAGAAGGCAAGAAGTGGTACAATATATTTAAGATAATAAAAGATAAAAATTGCCAGCCAAGAGTTCTCTATCCAGCAAAGCTGTCTTTCATATCTGAAGGAGAGTTTAAAATAGTCAAAGATAAACAGAAGCTGAGAGAGTTCATTAATTAGAAATTGGCTCTACAAGAACTACAAAAGAGGGAATTGTGGGCTGAAAAGAAAAGTCTGGAGGAAGGTACAAAATTGAAGAGCATTAGTAAGGATAACTTACAGGATTAAAAAGAGAGAAAAAAATAGATCTGATAAATAAAAACAAAATGAAAAGATGGTTGAATTAACAACTGCCTTTATAGTAAATAATTTTAAGTGTTAATGGATTAACTCCCAATCAAAAAACACATACTAGCAGAATGGATTAAAAAAATTTCATCCATTTATATGCTATTTACAAGCATATAAATAAACCCAAAGATAGAAATAGGTTGAAAGTGAAAGGATGGAAAAAGATATGCTACGCAAGTAGTAACCAAAAAAAATTTTTAAAGCAGGGGTAGCTATACTAATATTGGACAAAATAGACTTTAAATGCAAGAATGTTGCAAGAGATAAAGAAGGACACTAGATATTAATAAAAGGAGCAATTCACCAAGAAGAAATAGTAATCATAAATATTTATGCTCCTTATCAAGGAGCCTCAAAAGTACATGAGTCAAACACTGGCAAAAATAAAGGGATTAATAAATTACCCTATAATAATAGTAGGGGAATTCAACACACCACTCTCTCCAATGGATAGAATATCTAAACAAAGGCTTAATATAGAAAAAACAGAGGACTTAAATAATATGATAAATAAACTTGACCTAACAGACATATATAGAACATTGCACCCCAAAACAGCAGGATATAATTCTTCTCAAGTGCTCATGGATCATTCTCCAGGATTGACCACATGCTGGGTCACAAAACAGGTCTTAATAAACTTAAAAAGATTGAAATTATACACAGCACTTTCTCTGACCATAATGGAATGAAGCTGGAATCAGTATAGAGAACCAGAAAACACAAAATATACGGAGGTTAAACAACACACTCTTAAACAATCAGTGGGTCAAAGAAAAAATTGGATAAATCAGTAAATATCTTGAGATGAATGAAAATGGGAACACAACATATCAAAACTTATGGGAGTGAAGGCAGTGCTGAGAGGGAAATGTATGCCCCTAAATGCCTACAGTAAAAAGGAAGAAAAGGCTAAAATCAATGACCTAATTGGACAACTGGAAAAACTGGAAAAAGAACAGTGAATTAACCCCAAAGCAAACAGAAGGAAAGAAATAACAAAGATTACAGCAGAAATTAATGAGATGGAGAATAAAAAATAGAATCAATAATATCAAAAGTTGGATTTCTGCGATCAATAAAGTTAACAAACCCTTAACTAGACTGGCAAAGATGAAAAGAGAGAAGCTGCAAATAAGCAAAATATAAATGAGAGGGGGTGGGCATTACCACTGACCCTGAAGAAATAAAGATCATAAGAGCTTACTAAGAACACCAGTAGGCCAGAAAGCTAGACAACTAAGATGAAATGGACAACCTCCCAGAAACACATAAAAAACCTAAGCTGACTCGAGAAGAAATAGGGGACCTCAACAAACCAATCACAATTAAAGAGATGGAATCAGTCATCAAGCCTACCAACAGTGTAATGACTTAATCAGTTCTGTTACCGTTTTCAAAATAACTTTTGTCATTGTGGGTTTTCTCTGTTGTATGATTGCTTTCTTTCTTTTTTTTTCATTATTTTATATATTTATCTTGTAATTATTTTTTTCGTCCTATTTTTTTAAAAACAGCTTTATTGATACAACCACATATATTTACATTGTGCAATTTGACTACAGACCACATCAGGACAACGAGTGTACACATGTCACCCCAAAGCTTCTTCGTATCCTTTCTAATCTCTCACTCGCACTCATTTGCCTCCTCTTCTTCCTTTTCTTCATACTCTTCATCCTCTTTTTGTTCATAGCTATCCTCCATAAGTTTAAGGAAGTTTTCTTCTTTACTTAGTGTGCTAGGAGTTTCCTTGTTATTCTGAAGGGACATTAAGTTTTACCAAAGTACTTCTGCATGCATGAGATAATCAATGCCTAATAAATTTTTCTAATATTGAACCAAACTTGAATTCCTGTAATAAAACAAACTTCCTTGTGATGTGCTATGTTTTTATACATTACTAGAGTTGATTTGCTAGTATTTTGTTTGGGATTTGGCATGAATATTCACGAGTGAGAGGGGCCATAATTTTGTTTCATATATTGCCCTTATCTGATGTGTGAACCAAGAGTATTGCTCATAAAATGAAATGGGCATACTCTGTATTTTAATATTCTCTGAAAGCGTTTGTGTAACACAAGAATTAGCTGCTACTTTTATGATCAGTATAACTCATCTATAAAAAGACCTGGGCCTGATGTTTTCATTGTGAGAAAAAAATATTCTACTGACTGAATGAGGTTCTTTTTCTTCTTTTGTTTCATTTATAAGAATGTGTATCATTCTAGGAATTTATCTTTTCTCCTAAGTTTACATCCATAATGTTCTTTTTTCATTCCAACTATCTTCTCAACTTTGTGCAGGGCATCAAAAATAAGATGAAGTAAAGCATTTCATTTAGCAATTCAAGGTTTCACAGAAAATTAATAAAGAAACATCTTATAGATGTTTATAGAGAAAAAAATGCGAACTTCCACATAGGTTTTAGAAAAGTGAAAGAGCAAATAAAATAAAAGAACATACTTGAATGAGCTTACAAGTTTGATCTGTCAGATTTGGTAAAGAGCATCTTATACATTTAAGAGCAGTAGCTTCTTTCTCTTTGGGTGAATGAGTTTAAAATAATAAATACGTGTTTTTAAAATAACTCTAAATTTATTGCCAAAGTAGTGTGTTTAATTCAAAAATTAGTTCTTAAAAGATGAAAATATTTAGAGGACATCTAGAAACAAAGATGCATATGGGTTGAAATCAGAGATGTACTATATATTTGCTTGATTTTTCAGTGATATAGCAAAACACAAAGGCATTCGTGAGGGACCATTAAAGGACAGTCAACTTGTCTGACATGCTGAAACAGTCAAAATTTGCTTAAAGTGAACATCTTATTGAAGTGATTACTATTAAACTAATTCTTCTTCAGGCTATTCTCACGTGAGACTGTTCTGACTGAGGGTGTCACTTCAACATGCTGTGAGGACATCTTCCTCTTTAAACTTATTCTCCACTCGAATCTTTCTGACTAAATTCAAAGAGGAAGACTATGGCTCTGAAGTGTCCTTGTACCTCTTAATTCATCTCTTTAGGGCTCACAGTGAATTAAACTATGTGAAACTTTAGGCGCTTTGATATTACCCAGAGTCATAGTTGAAAGGTGTATCTCAGAGACCAGAAGGTACTCACATTTCATAGCTGAAGGAACCAAGTTTAGGATGCAGGGAACATCCTCACTGGGCTTGGGTTTCAACTATGGATCACCTGCTGTGCAACAGGAAAGAACTTTCCTAATATTTCCACATTCTTCATGGGAGTCATGACTGTCAGTCTAGTATCTGCTGAGAACAATTTTATAAGTACTATTTTTCTTAGACAAAGTATATGAAAACACTTTAAATACATATAAGTAACACACTTCCTTACATCCTGCTTGTATTTTGGTGCTGCCTATGTGTTTGCATTATAATATATGCTGAGATAGGTCCAAAAGTTTAGGGTGCGGCTTACTTGAAATATGAAGTCCTAATAAAATCTGGGCAGAATAAATCTCTTGAACCATTTTTATGGAAAATTGCATTACAATCCCCTGAAATTCCCATTCTACCTTTTTTTTTGTTAATGTAACCACAAGTGACCCTCATGTACTCATTCCTTTTTTATTTTCATTTTTATGCCAATGTCTTTTTCACTTTTATATTGGAATGGAAGGTCAGTACAAGGTAAAACTCATTTGTTGACATTTGATTTTCATTTTCAAGTGAAAAACAAACAAAAGACAAAACACAGTTTGTGGAAACCTGAAGATGGAAAGGATATAAAGATAATTACAAATGTACACATGTGCACCTATTGTTTTCACTCACTTTATCTCATTACAGTTCAACAGGATTAATTATAACCTCCAATTCCTAAATCATCCTTACCTCTACTACCTGTCTAATCCGGAACTCCTCTACTTACCAAAAAATAACAGTTTCTTTCTATTTGTACCCTGGATACTAAGGAGCCCAGAAAACTGTTTGACAATTTCCCATTCCCCACCCCTATCGCCATCTCTTCCTTCAAAAATTTAGACCAGGTTTCTAAAACTCAAATGCCTATGGGGGGAGAAAAGCCTGTGGTTTCTAAGAGTCAAGCCAGATAAAGGATCTTAGAGAATCATTTGGTTTCAAGGAGCTACTTGCAACTTAGTTCCAGTCTTAGAAGAATATGAACTTGCTTTGATAAATTATTGCCATTAAAATCCACAACATATTTGAAGTCAAGGATTTCCATGTGAATTCTCATAATTTAGGAATGTAAACCATCAATTAATCTCTTTCTATCAATCTGTTTATATGTAGATAACTAACATTGTGCACCAAAACTGAAGGGAATCGAATGGCTTTTCAGTACCTATTGAGACGATGAAACACTATTTAATATTTTGCTTGTTGATGTGTTATTTTGATAAATTTTCTCGTGTAGTACAAGCCTCAATTTCCTAAGCTAATTGGCTCAAATTATAGTGGTTTATTGTTTTGGTATCGCAACATGTTGTCCTGGTTCATTAAAAAAAAACTGATGAGGAAAACAATATGCATATTTGCCTTAAGATATTTCCTTACCAATGTTATCTTTTCAATCACACGCTTCATAACAAATGCCCAAGTGAGGCACCTCATCACCTGCTTCCCCACCACTCTTTATTCCATTTTTAACACATATTGTCATGCACATATAATATTGTACACATGTAATATCATGCACATATAAAAATTATTTAAAGGAATTATGGTTTCATTTCCAATTTTTCATAATTTAGTCACATTTTCCCACCCAAACACATATAATAACTCACTCACCTGTGATTTCAAGCAGGAGCATACTTCCCATGTTCTCATCCTATAGTAAGACACCTTATTTTAAATAAGCAAACATACACTATCACCACATTGCAAGCATCTTAACATTTTAAAATCACAATTACTTTGAATTAACATGAGTTCAAACATATTGCAGACCTCTAATTTCTGAGGAGTTCTGTGTTCTTTTGCATTGTAAGCAAACGAGACAACAGTGAACTATGGAACAATTAGAAGTTGCCTTCATTCCTTTATTGAAGTTATATCTTAGTGATAAATATCCATCTTTTCAATATTTTATTGTTAGTGAATTCTGATACAGACATACTTTAAAAATAATTCTGTTGGTCTTATTACAGCTGAAATGTGTACAAATATTTTTCACTCTAAAGTCGGCTAATTATAAAGTCCTGCGCATTTTTAAGAGGAAGGGATCCAAAATGTCTATGTAAAAAAATGAGTATCATTTTTTTTTCTTACAAAAAGGAAACTGTATTCTTTTAATTTGGACATTCAACTGAAAACAGTGAGTTTTAGTTACCAAAGCAAATGTTTCTTTAAGAATGTTTACTGAACTGAAAGCATCTTTTATTAAGAAAATATGAGCACTGTTTAGTTATTCGTAGTTTTTAGAAGATTAAAGTAAAAGACATCTAATTCTCAAAGCATACTCTTCACACTTCAACTCTTTTTTTTTACCTTAGGAAATCAATGTCATAAAAATATTTTCTCACAGGCGGGCCATGGTAGCTCAACAGGCAGAGATCTCGCCTGCCATGCTGGAGACCTGGGTTCGATTCCCGCTGTCTGCCCATGCCAAAGAGAAAAAATATATATATTTTCCCTATCCTATAAGGAAGTTTCTCCCCTAGAAATTGCTCAACACTTTTAAGCATTTAATATAAGCAAGTTTAAATTTTTTAAACACAATAAATATAAGAACAGTCTGAGAAATTTGAAGAAACATTCTTCTTTAATGAGGAAATGAAATTTGGAGAGATTCATGAATTCTGAATGACAAGAGAAAGAGAGATTGATTGAACAGCAAGACACAGTTCAAAATTAGAAAGAAAAACAGAATTTTTAGCCATGGAAGAAATCTAAATTCATAGGCATTTAACTAAAAGAACATTAGCAAATTTCATTTTGCATTTAAGTAATAGCCTAAATAAATGAAAAAAGAAACACCAGTTTCTTGGGTGAGAAGACAATCTCTCTAAATTAATCTATGTATTTAATGTAATGGATATTTTAGAATGGGGTTTTACAAAGATTTATTTAAAAATTTTTAATTAGAAAAAATAAATATATAAAAATAACCAAGAATGGTTTGATAAGAAGACTAATAAAGGGTTGACATATCAGACTTAAAGCAATATAAAGCCACATTAAATAGAAGTGTGGTACTGACACAAAATAAAAGGCCAAAGGGATGAGACAAGATGAACTGGGTTTGAATTCTAATTCTACTTCATATGAAATAGGGAACTTTGGGCCATTTACCTTCTCATTTGCCTCATTGGAAAAAAAGGAATAAAAAAGTACAAAACAAGGATTTTGTTGTAAAAGTTGTGAGGACAAAAGAAGATAATTTAGGCAAAACAAAATATAAAATTTCAATAGATATCTGTTAACTGTTTTCATAGAATAGACATTCACATGATAGATTCAAGAATGTAAAAACAGTATGGGTCAAAGCTGAATATTCTCTAGTTTGCGGGAAAGAATGGATAATGTAATAAATGGATAATAATGTTTATATGAAAATAAATTACTATATTGAACCCTGAATATAAATAAAATCCAACTGGATTAAAGATTTTAAAGTAGGAATTGAAGCCAAAGAGAAGATATATAATCATGTATCTCATTTAAGGTAAAAAATGAAAGACAATATGGTAATCCTTCGTCCTCATTTTACTTAACCCATTCAGGATTTTTCACAGTTATTCAACTTCTCCTCCTTGAAACACTTAATCCTATAGAATCAGGGACTCAATCTCACGCAATTATTATTAAAATGATATGCATATATATATATATATACAAAAATACATATCAAATTGGCTTATATTTTAAATTATGATATCTAGTATTGGTGAGGATTATACTATATATTATATATAATATTGGTGAGCAATATTATACAAACCTAATGAGTGTACAGACTGGAAATATCCTTTCAGAAGACAATGGACATTGTCTTAAAAGTCTTCAAATGTTTTGACCATTTTCTCCATAACTTCTAAACTAATGTAAGTGTGCAAAAACTCTTAACAATGTTCATCAAACTTGTATTTCAATAGCAAAAAATAAATCAAATGCTCTCAACCCAAAGTGGAATTAGTTAAATTAAGATACACACTTAAAGACACACACTCAGTGGTGAGTAGTTTCAGTTTAAAAAACATGTGCACAGAAATCTTAATGATGAGAATGTTATTCATAGCATATTGAGCAAAATAAACTTGAACTTCATGATCTCTATAACCCTAACATAAATATACAAGCATGTAGAGTATTCTCTCTCTCATACACACACACACACACACACACACACACACACATATACATACACACATTAGAATGAAAATTGGTATACTAATAAATACTAATAATTCCCCCACATGGTGAGATTATAAGTGTTACATTTTCTTCCTTGTGCATTTCTATATTTTCAAAATTACTTAAAAACCAACATATTTTAACCATTAAAAGAATTACCTTCAAGATGGCAGAATGAGAAGTTCAGGACTCCGTTCTCCCACAGAAGCTTTGAACAACCAGTAAGACCTGGCAGAAACATCTTTCTCAAAGCTCCAGAAAACATTTAAAGGACTGCAATAACAGGTTGAGCACCAAATTAAGAAAAAGGCTATCTAAAAATGATAGGGTCAGTTGGTGCCCGAGCAGGCCCCTTTTCCACCCCTCACCAGGTCAGCATGGAGCTGGCCTGCACACCCAGTGTGGAACCCTAGTCCTGGTTCTGGTTCTAGAGGGAGCAGAGTAATCTTCATGGACCTACTAGGAGCATACTTGTCTGATCCAATCTGTCTGGTGGACGTAGGACCTGCTGTCCCAGAACTTGCCCTGAATGCTTTGGTAGAGCAGTCAAATTGCACCTGGGGAAAGGAATTGATGGCTGTAGAATACACAATGAAGTTCCAAGGACTATGAAGAAACAGTTCCCTAGGGAACAGGAGACATTACTATCCTAGTAAATGTGGGAATTCCTAGGTCCATACACTAATATGATGCCCAAGACAAGATGTTTTCTCATAAAGGACCAGGGAGGCCTTTATGCTTTGGCCTGGAGCTATTCTGTAACTATTTGTATGGATAAGTTATGAAGGAGAGTACTCTCACAGGTCAATCTGCAAAGACTGGAAAAGGTGTTTTCCTTTTCTTCTTTTTTTTTTTTTTGTTAGTTTCCAGCATTCAAGGAAAGCTCTGTCACAATACTAGTTTGATGCAAGCTTAGGGAACAGATGCTCAGTCTAAATTCCAGTGATAACACATTAAAATATCAATATGACCATGTTTCAACAAAAGATTACAAAACATACCATGAAACAGAAAGTTATGGTCTAGGCCAAGGAAAAATTTAAAGCATTAGAAACAATAAATGAGGAGAACTAGACCAGGCACATACCAGAGAAAGACTTTTTTTTAATGGTCCTTAATAGGTTCAAAAATCTAAAGGAAAACATGGACAAAGAACTAAAGGAGATCAGAAAAACAACAGATGAACACAAAGAGAATATCAATAGAGAGATGAAAATTATTAAAAGGAACTAAACAAAGCTGAGGACCACAGTAACAGAAATTAACAGCTCGCTAGAGGGGTAATAGCTTGGAGCTGGCAGAACAAAGAGTCAGTGAATTTGAAGATAAGATAATTGAAATTATCCAGTCTGAGAAGCAGAAAGAAGATAAAACGAGGTAATGTGAACAGAGCCTAAGGAACCTAGGGACACCATCAGGCATAGCAATATACACATTGTGTGAGTCCCAGACGGAGAAGAAAGAAGGAAAGAAACAGAAAGAAATAATGGCTGAAAACTTCCCAAATTTAGCAGAAGACATGAATATATACATCCAAAATGCTCAACAAACTCCAAGCAGGATAAACCAAAAAATAGATTCACACTGCGCCATGTTATAGTCAAATTGTTGAATGTGAAAGATGCAGAGAGAATTTTGTAAGTCATAAGAGAGAAGCAATGTGTCAGATACAAGGGAGCCTCACTAAGATTAAATGCCAATCTCAGTCAGCAACCACGGAGACAAGAAGGCAGTGGGAAGAAGTAACTGAAGCGCTGAAAGCAAAAACTTACCAACCAAGAATTCCATTTCTAGCAAAACTATTTTCAAAAATGAGGGATGGATTAAGACGTTCTCAAATATATAAACAAAAGTCCAGGGAGTTCATCACCACTAGACATGCCCTACAAGGGTTGTTAAAGGGAGTTCTGCAGGGTGAAAGGAAAGGACACAGGACAATCGACTGAAGCCACAGGAAGAAATACAATCTCCAGTTAAGATAATGACGTGCAAATATAAAGTCCAGTACTATTGTGTTTTTAGTTAGTATCCCACTTTTTGTTCCTATAGGATCTAGAAGGCAACTTTAAACAAAATGTAATGATAAATCAGTGGTTTTGGACACACAATGTATAAACATATCATTTGTGACAAGAATTACATAAAGATTGGAGGAAGCAGCAGTATGGGGCCATAGTGTATGTATACTATTAAAGTTAGTTGATAAAAAAGTAAATGGGACTGGGTGGACCACTGTGGCTTGGCAGGCAGAGTTCTTGCCTGCCATGCCAGAGAACTGGGTTCGGGTTCGATTCCCGGTGCCTGCCCATTCCAAAAAAAGAAAAAGTAAATGGGACTGTTATATATTTAGGACGTTAAATTTAGGCCCACGGTATCCACAAAGAAAATATCAGATAACATGTAAGTTCCGTGAGATAAAATTCAGATTAAGAGGGGTAGTGGCAGAAGCAATGGGGAATTAAAAAGAAAAATTCATAAACCTCACCATAACTGTTTTGTTTTGTTTTGCTTTGCTTTGTTTGCATGGGCAGGCACTGGGAAATCAAAGCCGGGTCACCTGCATGGCAGGCAAGAACTCTGCCACTGAGCCACTGTCGCATAGCTCCATAACTGTTTTTAAACAACATAAATTAATGAATATAGAATTTAGGTATGACTGTAGATTCTATACTATGTAACAGGTAGACCTTTGGAAGTTTATTTGTCCGAAGGAGTAAAGAGGCTCCTAGAATGCATCTCCACATTGTTTTGGAGAGTAACTCTGGAGGATGACAGAAGCAATGTGGAACATTAGCTCATGAAATGAGGATTATCATCACTGTTCCCCCACCTCTGATCTCATAAAGCTGGCAAGCCTTGGAAAGATCAAATATCCTAATGACATCTGCCTATTTTTTCCAAGCTTTCAGGCCTGCATTGGAATGAAAGGTCTCATTTGTGTCCTTCATTTTATCTTCACCTTCATCATTCATCACTAGGTACAGGACAATTGAAGCCGTCTTCTCCTTAGTTTCTGTATCCCCATACTTTTGCCTTCCTGATTTGCCCCGCCAAGAATCACAGCAGTCCAGAATTTGGCATGATCTTCTAAGAACAAAGCATGAATCCATCATCCCCAACTAAAAACATCCAGTGGTTGTCCATAGTTTTCAGTATACAAAAACAACTCTTCCATGTTTTTTGCAAACAATGTCCCCTCAAGGTTCCTGTGACATTTTACCTGAACTCCCCTCTGCTCCGTGGAAAGTCATATACAACCTCCAAAGTTCTAGTTCACTTAATTATTTGAATTAAAATTTTTTAAAAGTTACATACATATTTTTTAAGGTAAAGGATAGTCTACATAGCAGGATAGGAAAATTTCCAAAACCAGGAGTGAATAGCTAACAGATTCTTGACTTTTGGCTACCACAGTTATCAATATTTCCAGTTGTGAATTTTTTGTTTGTTTTAGTGCTGGGCATACAAGCATTAACTGGTTATGTTGCATTAAGCTAAAATACAGTCATGAGAGTAATAGTTTATGTTCCATACCAAAGTGGATGAGTTCAATCTAATATTCTAAAGGAAAAGTTTCATGTTATATTACCTCCAAGGGTAAGAGTATATGGGCATAAAATTTCATTGTGAATATGAACTTGCAAAAGAGAAAAATAAGGAAAAAAGAAACATGAAAAAATAAGGAAATGAAAAGCTTAATGTATTCTATAAAACAACAGGGCATAATAACAAGATTTCCAAATTAAAGCCATATGTTCTGGGGGAGAAATGACAAGTAGTTGGTTCAAAACAAGATTAAAATAATAAGAGGACACAGTTACAGAATGGATAGAAGAAGTGCCAGAAAAGGTTATGTGTTTTGGAATTTCCATCTCTTATACCATCTCTTATACCATATCATACCCTACCCCCAATTCCTACAAATATAAAAGCCAATGTTAAGTCCTAAAAGAGAAGAAAGAGTAGAATGGAAAGAATAACTATATGACAAGTTGATGTGATTTTTCTATAGATTACATTTTTTTTCCTAAAGGGTATCAAAGCAACAAGAATTTGTTTTAAATTAATAATCAGTATTTTTAAAAGGAATAATTAACCATTAATATATAGAAATTGATGGAAATTATTATACACTTGACTGCAAAAACTAATTGATCACCTGTTGCCAAATCGAGAGAAGTTTATACTATCTAAAAAGGTTTTGGAAGTAAATTAAAATAAACAAAAGTATTTACATGTGTATCCATTCTTCATCACTGATATAAGAAATCTAAACACTGGAAAAATATATGAATATACTTTGCTCATCTTTCTCTCACTGACTTCTGTGGCTCAGGAGCCCTGTTTATACACACTTGAAATCTGAAGAATGACACACTTCTCGTGTGCTTTTCTTCATCTTTTTTTCTTTTGATGGTAACTTGCACATTATCCCATTTTCCTACGAGAATATTTTAACAGAATACCATACTAGAGAAAATTAATAATTGTGCAGCAAGACAAAGTATGTCACAATTGTAAAACTTTTGTACATACTGAAATAAACTGAGTTGAATGGTTTTCTTGACATCCCTACCAACTTCCACATGCTATTTAGCATCTATACCAGTGTCTGATAAAATAAATATCTATTGAAAAAAAAATATGTAAAACCAGATTGGGGAAAGGCGAGAAAATGATTCTGTCTTCTATCCCAGGTCATGGTCACAAATGGATCCAGGAAGCCCAAGAAATACCATCGTAGTGAGTCTTGGTACCTTGATTTGAGCAAAAAACTAAATATTCTCCTACTTCACAAAGAAAAAAGTGTTGGTTTTGTTTTGTTTACTTTTGTTGATGTTGTTGAATTGTCAAATTTTGTGCAAGTGGAGAGAGAACAAATACTTTTTAAATGATTAAATCATTCAGTTTAAAAAAAAACACAACTACCATAGGAATGAGTTTTATGTTGATATTATTTGACATTTCATTCTTATGGACATTTTAGAGTACAGGCTTTTGAAGGTCTTTGCACTACAATTTTAAAAGTCAGTCCTTTGCTTCCTTCCCGTGGACAGAGTCATATCTTATCTTTTAAAGGACTCTTTTGGAAAGAGAAATCTGTCCAAGGGTCTTTGGTTTCAAGTATTAGATATATTTAATGAGAAGGTCAGCCTCTTATAAAGAAATGGGATTTAATGCTCTCAAGAGTGGGACGTTCCAACCCACATCACAGGTCTGGGAGCAGCCCAAAAAGACATCCCCTTCCTCCACCACCACCTGGCCACACACGAACTCAGGCCCTCTCTTGTCATGGGCTCATCCTGGAGACCTTAAAAGTAATTACTCAACACAAAAAGAGAAGTATTCTATGATCTCGCTGATATGAAACACCTAGAATATGCAAATTCATACAGACAGACAACAGATTATAGGTTACCAGGGGCCATGGTACAGTGAGAGGATGAGAATGGGGAGTCACTGCTTAATGGATGCAGATTTCTGTTGGAAATAATGAGTACGTTTTGTTAACGATACCAAACATTTTGGTCGTATGGTATCAAAATGTAGGTATGACACCTACATTTTGATAGGTAATGACAACATAATTTTGCGAATGTACCAACAAATTGTACATTTGAATGGTTAAAATGGGAACCTTGGAAATTGTATATATATTACTATAATAAAAAGTTAAAAAAAAACATCTGTTTAATAAATGAATGAAATCTCCATAAGAGCATTCAGCTTTCAGGTTCTTCAGCCAGCTAATACTTTTTTTATCCCTTGCACATATATTTCAATTTAGCCACTTAACAGATGCTGAAGAAATGAATAATATTTCATACATGCATTTACAAAACAAATTTTCAACACAATGCATTATGTTTCTTGGTTATACTCATCAATAATCTGAATAATAAAAGCAGTAATTTCATGAAGGAAAATTGAAATGATTTCAATAATAGACTAAGATTATTAGTAACAGTACATCAACTAAGAGTACTGTTACCAAGGCAATGCTCTAGAGAATTGGCATCTCATTTCACTTTATTTTTGCACAATCCAGAGGAAGGCATCATTACATCCATTCTACTGATGAGTAACTGAGAAATACAGAGGCTCATCAGATTTAAAAAAAGTTCTCTGACAGGAATTTTTGAAATTCTCTTTGAGAACCTTAGAAAAACAATACATGAAGAAAGATATGTTGTTTGTTGGCATTTAAATGTGGTTTAGTGAGAGTCAATATAAAAAGTGAGTTCTTTAGATATAAAAATTAGACAAATAATTTGACCTTCCTAAAAGAATAATAACAAACATCTGTAAAACATTATGAGGAAAAGCACATTAGCAAAGAGTCTACTTATGCTTAAGAGAAAAAAAAAGGAGCAAAATAGTTCTTCAGGAGAAACCTAAATAATATTTTGTCTTTATGATACCAATTAATGCGTGACTGTTTGTAGCACATTTGTTTTAATCTGTTTTTGCCCAGTTTTAATGATTCCAATCATTTCAGTGGAGAAAAACAGAGACAGCAATTGTTGGGTATTAAGTAGATTAAACAATTTGTCAACTGGCATTTTACTTATGTATGTGAGAATATGCAGGAGAGTGAAGTTCAACTTTTATGTTAAAAATTAAGACAAGTCTACTGGCCCATGTAAGTTTCTTCCGTTACTAAAATTTTACAGACTGTCACCTCATTTCCATACTCTTTTGGTTTTGAATGGTTATAAATATCCCATACTTAAATCTATAGTCTCAGAATAACTTCTCTATATTAAGTAATATCCGGTAATTAAAATTCTTTGTTCCATACAGCCATCTCCAGTTCTACAAGTCATATGTTTAAGCAATAAAAATTACCATAAAACCTGGAAGCCCAAGAAAGATCCCTCTTCTACATGGTTGGTATGTGCTTTCCAGACCAAATGGGGGGAAGTTGCATTTATAACCCTCATTTGTTTCCTATCATTGTAGCCAAGTTTCCACTTATTTCATGTCTCCTTGCTTTAATATTAACTTCACTTTGGAACACTGTAATCTGTTTCTCCAACTCAAAATTAAAACAAATGATATCCACTCCACATCCACCATCAGTTTTACTAGAAATCACTTCAAGGATTCCATTTTAAGGAATGAAGTACGGCCACTGCTTCCTGATGCCAAGGTTAGCCATATTCATAATTAAGCTGCACTTTCTCTGATTTCTCTTCTATTTAAACATTGGCAAGTTTTTCCAAGACATTTTTTCTCTTCCATTAAAAATAGCCTGCTTTTTTATTGTTGTTATGGGGAAGAACAGGAAATAGGAAGGGGTTACTGGTGGATTCTGCCTACTCGGTGCTACTGAAAACCAGTACATGCGTGCTCTTACTATGACATCCCACCCACCACAGCTGGTTGTTTTTACATACATAAAAGTTCCATAACATTTAAAGATGATCAGCTGCACACAGTTTCCAGGAAGAAGGAGGGTGTATTTCTTTCTTACGTTATCAGTGACTTATCAAACTATGTGACTGTGGATGGCAATGGCTGACAGAAAAGACCAGAAGCTCTACAATTTTTAGATTTTTAGCTTCCTCAGCACATCTTTTCTTTTTGACCATTTCTTCAATCATTCATACATACTAACCTCTGTGGCTTTAAGTCATGTTGCTTATTAAAAAGCCACTGCCATCTTCTTATCTACCTATATACCCTGTGGCTATAATTGAGATACTAGGGCAATATAACACAAAGCTGGAAGTATGCCATTGTTTTCCTAAGCTCCTTGCCTCCATACACACACAGAGCTTCTGCACATAGGAAAAAAATACAAACACAGCTACAGATGCTTATAAACGGACTTCTAACTAACTACCGCTGAATATGCTGAAGGGTAGAACATCGAGCCCATTCCCAAGACACACACATGCACGCATACACACATATACACACAAACACACACACACACACCCCAAACAGTTTTGGGATGTTTTGCAATGAAATTGTACTTTTTCAGAGAAGATTTGTATGCTTCCTGGCATCTGAGAATGCTACCAACTCAGGGCCAACAGGGAATAAATCATCTGCTTGGGCCTTTCAAATTATGCAGGCAATGTGAAATCGAACCCTTTAGGCACATGAAGCTCAACTAAAGGTGGTGAATTATAAAAGAAGATTATATTTTCCACCCACCCCAAGGCCATGACAAATGAGCATGCTGGCTTTCTCCCTTAGTGGACAGAAATTTTTTCCAGTTTACCCTATCGCTGAAGGTATGCGGTATTTGGGGGACTCTGCTCTCCATCTCATTCATGCTCTCCAGCGTGCTTGGACTCAGCTTTGTTTCCTGTCCCCCTCTCTGGCTATAGGGTGAGCCAGTGCCCCATGGTGTCAGTCTTGCCCTCTCTTATACTCGCAGACTACACAATTCCCTAATTCAAGAAATTTTCTAAACCGTAGTCTCCCCTTAATATATTAGCCTTCTTTCAGTTCTTAAGACATGATCCTTCCCTTCCCCAAGGACTTTGCCAAAATATTGATTCATCTGCCTGAAACATTCTTCACACACACACACAAACACACACATTCACACACACTCACACACACATCTAGTGGGGTTGGTTCTTTCTTATTTTTTAGAAATGATTTTTTTAATAAGGAACTTAATCTTTCAATGTAAGAAATTTTTTAAAATGTTATTTAAGAGAACATAAAAAAGCAAACATTAGCAAGATTTGATGACAAAAAGGACTTTTTACGAAGTTAGGATAAAATAGTTATTCTACATGAAAAAAATTCTAATTCTAATTTTACTCTTGTGAAGGTACATTATTAATGTAACAGTTTTCAGTAAAGGATTTATTTATATACCATACACAGATATGTAAATATACAAATAAGCAACAACTTTAGAGTTTTTAACTATTTTAAAATATAATTACCTTACAAGTACAACCTTCTGCATGAACTGTAACTATCTTAAAAAAAACAGAGATAATCATATCCATTCTTTGTATACATATTTATATTTCTCTGTAATTATTATACCTATTATAATTAACCATTTATACTATTACTCTTATTAATCAAAGTAATCACATTTTCTTTTCCCCAGATATAAGAGAAAACTAGAAAATAGAAATTTAAGAATTGTATAGCTATTCTTTCCATGAGGACTTATATCATTTTAACCATTTCATAGAGACAAAACAAACATATATAATTATCCAAATGCATTTGTATATTTGTTATACTATTGTTATTTTAAGGCATAAGAGCAATTAAAATTGTATCTAGTGCTCAGTATTCTGTATCTTCATTTTATTTAGACACTATCCATGTATGAAATATTATCTATTAATTAACTTAGGACACTGAAAGCTAGGTAAGGATTTGGAAATTACAATTGAAAGAACATACTAATCCTTATGGTTTTAGCATTGGAAGAGTCTCATAAAATTAAATTTTTAAAAAAATCCACTACCATCCTATTTAGTTGAATATAATTTTATAGATGTAATTTTAAAGAAGTTATGGGAATAGTGGTAACTTATTTAAATCATTTTAAAAGGGAAGAAGTACTAGAAATTTAAATCACAAAACATTTAGCCCTGGTCTTGAACAGATCAAAACATGGCTAACATTATTTTTATATGGTTAATTAACTTTAGAGCTTAAAACGAAAACTTTTTCTTATCTCTTAGCTATAATAATAAAAGGTGTTATGTAAATATACTTTTCGTGTTATAAGGAGACTGTTTATTAACTTTTACTTTCTTTCTTTAAAATTTGTTTTTTATCTGGACTAAATTGTCCTAGAGTACATGTAAATCAACCAGACAATATTTTGATCACTTAATATTTGAAGTTTCACATGAGAGGGAAAAAGAGGAAGTGCAACAGGAAAAAATGAGAGGAAGCAAGTTTCAGACAAATAGGAATTTTGACCTTTATTGACCTCCCTCTTCAATTGTGTCAGTTTTTGCTTCATTTATTTTGAGACTCTGTTGTTAGGCATGTTTAAGATTGTAGTTTTGATAAGTTGTTGATAGATTGATCCTTTTATCATTTATCATCAATGTCACTGTCTCTCATAACAATTTTTGTTTTGAAGACTATTTTATTTGTTTTTAGTATATACCCTTCTGCTTACGACTTGCCTGGAATATCTAGAAATGATTTTAATATTACCTCCTTCAATAGTACTCCGCTAAGTATTAAAATTACCTTGGGCTATCAGTCATGTTTCTCACTTGGGCCTTTTCAAGAGGCAGACAAAAGTCAGACAAAGGAGTTTGGATTCCTAGATTGTGTACAATAGCCCTTTATCACAGGGAACTGAATTAAACAGGCATTCAGTATAATAAAGTACGCCACACTAATAAGTATTAAGTTTCTCAAAGTGTAACCTTACATAGTATATATCCGTTCAGAGAAACGGGAGTGGGGGTTACTATCCAGGAACTTCCTCAGTGTTACAGTTGTTGCTGAGCACAGAATCCTGATGTGATGCCTAATTCTCTATTGCTTCAGAATCTAGAATACCTAGGGAAGGAAAACTGTAAAAATTCTCACAGCCAAAAGACCATGGGATAACAATTTTTTCTTCTCTCTGATTTAATACTATGTTCCTTGCTTGCTTTCAGAGGATAAATAAGGATTTGGGCACATATGTTGCAGTATTAAAACAAGCCCTTGCTGGGCTTGATCTTCATATTTTTAAAAACCTTTTTAAACAATTGAACACTTTAGGACTGTGACGTTAAGTTTTACATATTGAGTTCACTAAGAAGATTTCATACAGTCTAATCTTTAGTTGTCAAAATATTAGTTCTAAGAACATCAAATGAATCTGTCTCGTGAAGTTTAGGAAATTAACATTAGTTTTAAACTTATACTTAAAATGCTATTTATTTCTATTTTTTAAAATAAGTACATTTAAAATAACTGAGTTGTCGTTAGAATTTAATTTTTAGTCTACCAACTTTCTAGATCTCTTAATTCTGATCATCTAATGGAATATACTTAACAAGAAACAGGATTTATGTAACAAATAAGCTTGCCAACATTTAAGGACACACCTTTAAAAATAGTCTCTATTTCATAGCTTCTCATCATAGAGAAACACATTAGCAAAAGGAGTATTAGTTATGTGATTACAGTAGAATCCAAACTATTTTTGTGCTTTCAATGCCTCAAAATGCCATCATATTTTAGTCTATTAAGTTTTGTGGGTGAGAGCATGTGGGAGTTCAAACAAGCGGGTATAGCTCTGAAAGGATTAATATTTTGAAAGAACAAATTCAAAGGTCTTATAAATCAAATAAATAGTAATGAGGCCATTTTGCCCTAAGAAACATGTGCAACTTACAAATATTTCCTGAGATGATTCTTACGTGCAGGCACTGCTTAAGCACTGTATTTATGACATTTCATAAACATTACTTCAATTAAAGCTCTCAGCAATGTTTAAAACCAGATATTAAAAACAAAGGCACATATCCATGCACACACATGCACAAACACACACATACAGGATAAAAAATACCTGAAGGGCTGTAAGTATATTTGCTAAGGCTTGTCCATATGTGTCATGACAGTGAACAGCAAGAACCCCTGGTGGTATTTCTTTCATGACATTTTCCAACATTCTTTTCATGCTTCCTGGAGTTCCCACTCCAATTGTATCTCCCAGAGAAATCTCATAACAGCCCATGCCATACAATCTCTTAGACACCTGTTGAAAAAGGTGAAGTATCATTACAACAATGGAAATGAAGTCACAAACCTTGATTTTCCTTAGCAAATTTCATCTAGAGGTAAAAATTCACAGCTAATATCAGTTACCTAGAACTCCCATCACCTGGAAAACATATATTTTGGTTTTCTCATCCTTTTCCTTCCTCATCAAATCCTAAGGATTACAAAAATCTTGAAATGACATTACTGATGTTATCTTTTTATAATATTCAAATTTTCTCTAGAATTATATCTTTTTATCTATATAAATGATCAATTTTAAAACTAGAAGCTACAATTGCAATTGATAAGAAGCTTACGTTTTTCAAACTTTAATTGAGTAGAAGCATTACGGAAGTATTTTGGAAAGAGTATTGCTCAAGGCATTAGATTCAGTATGAATAGATAGCAAAAGTAGTTTTAGCTCTATCATTAAGTAATTTCATAATTAATTGATAGTCACAATATTTGTGGCTTAAGTTTTCTGGTTTATAGATTAATGCAGTTGTGGGTTAATTTTAAAATCCTTTCAAGCCAAATGATTCATGTTACTCTCAAAGACAATGTGAACTTGCATGAAGGAGTGTAAAATGTTGGCAAAAACATGGTTTTTAGAAACAGGCCAGGATTTCAGCTTCAACTCATACTAATCATGAGATACTGGGCAGAAGATAAGCCTAGTAAAGCTTCAGTCTCTAATCTGTAAAATGCAGACAACATGCAGCGTCATTTAGCATATTTCCTAAACCTTAATGTCCTTATTTGAAATGAGATTGTCTAGAAACCACTTTATTCATCAACTGGCACACAGTCCCTCACTCATTCATTCACTCATATAATTCTTCAGTACCTATTCTATGCCAGGCATTGTGCCAGGTGCTGGGATATATTGGAGGAACAAATATTGACATAGCTCATGCTCTCATCAAGCCAAGCATTAAGCAGGGGCAAACTTTGGTCAATCCTACTCAGAAACACATAAACAAAAGCTAAAATAAGAATTTTCAAAGAAAGGAATAGGATCCTAAGAGCATGTAACAAAGGACATTGACCTAGATCCTCCAAGCAAGAAGGGGCTAAATAACAACTCAAAATAAAGTAGGAATAAAATTGTTGAAGAGGATAAGAAAGAAGGATATGGGAAGACTATTCCAAGTTAGAATACCAAATGCAAAAGCTAGTGTGTTCCAGGGAGCTGAATATGAAGTGCAAAGATATTCCAGGTAGGAAAAACAATCAAATAGTCAAGGACGGTATGATGGTAAAACAAAAAACCAACAGGGAATGAAATCAGATAAGGCTGAAGAGGTAGGGATGGGGCAGACCCCAAATCTTGCAAACCAAGTTTAGGATTTTTGTTAAAGGATTTTACCATAAAAGCAATAATAAGTTCTGATAGATCTGGGTGGTGGTGATCTAATCAGATTTATGTTTCAAATGAAGTCTTTTTGTCTCAAATCAAACACTGATTGGTAGGTACTTGGAAGGTAATTCAAGTTAGCCATTATTACTGGATGGCAACTTGGATAAAGCATGTGGCTTACTCTCTTCCAATGCCCATTAAATACTTTGATTCCTCAATGAGTAGAGGTAGAGGAGAATGGGCCTTCAAAGCGGACTGAGAGAGTAACATAATCAGTTGGATAAAAACCCTAAGTGTGGTGTTGAGGGAATACACGGGATGGAAACAAGGGTATCAGGAAGGAGGGCATGGTCATCAGTCCTGAATTTTGCTGAGAGGTAAAGTAAGAAGATGAGGACTGAAAATGCTCTTGAATATCTTGACACAAGTGATAAGTAATGATCTTATAAAAGAGTACTTTCAAACATCATTCTTGGAGTATGATGAAGATTGGTAGTGCATTAGTTAGGGTTCTCTAGAGAAACAGAATCAACAGGGAACACTCGCAAATATAAAATTTATAAAAGTGTCTCACATGACCATGGGGATGCAGAGTCCAAAATCTGCAGGGCAGGCTGTGAAGCTGATAATTCCTATGGAGGGTCTGGATGAACACCATAGGAGAAGCTCACCAGTCAAAGCAGGAAGAGAGCCTGTCTCTTCTGAATCTTCCTTAAAAGGCTTCCATGATTAGATTGAGCATCACTCATTGCAGAAGACACTCCCATTGGCTGATTCCAAATGGAATCAGCTGTGGATGAAGCTGACGTGATCATGATCTAATTCTATGAAATGACCTCATCACAACAAACAGGCCAGCATTTGCCCAACCAGACAAACAGGTACCACCACTTAGCCAAGTTGACACATGAAGCTAACCATAACAGTCCACCCCTTGTCAACTTGGCAGCTATATATATATCACCTTAAACCTTACCTAATTTCTAAATAAAAAATATTAAAACACATTTTTTTTCTTTCACCTAACAATATTCAACTGTCCTACATATAACTGGAAACACAGTAATTCTCTCCAGTATAGGGTGCAAGTCCTTGGGTAATATTCATTCTTAAACTTGATATCTTACAACTTAAATAGTATAACAGGAACAAAACAGTATCACAGTCCTCATTTCTGTAGCTGACCATGTGGTCATAGTTCATATTTATCACTACCTTCTTCCACAACGCATTCCATGTTCCCTTTACCCTCAGTAAGCACTTCAGTTGGCCGTGGTTCTTTGCCTGGTGGGGTGACCCAAATCTTCATTCCTGAAGTTTCAGACCCATTGGTAGTTCTGCCTAGATTGAGTTGCTGCAGTTTTCCATTGATTTTAATCACAGGGCATGGTAGTACTGAAAGACGTCCTAGGGAATCTCCTATATTCCAAGAAAACTCTTCTTTACTTCCATTGTATAGTTGCAGTCCTATTTCCCCTGATAGTCAGGGTCAATCACCCCAGACAATAATGCAATTCCCTTCTTGGCTTGTTGATCCAGGGGCATGGGTAGCCCAAAGTGACCACTGGCAGTCTTAGATTCCAGTTCAATGGAATCATTGTTGTTTCTCCTGGTCGAAGCACTCCCCCTTTTGGAACTAAAATCTGTAGACCAGCAGAGCCCAGGGTTGCAGGGACAGGAGGCAAAAATTTTCCTAGTGGATCACTAGGGGTAATAGTGAGTGGTGCCACTCCCATTTCCACCCCTTGGTTCCTGGACCCATGGATCCTGACTATGAGAGAAACAGCACCATATAGAGGAAGCTGATTCAGAGCATACACAGCTTCCTGGAGAACATTATCCCAGCCTTTCAAGATACTGTCACCTAATTGGCACTGTAATTGAGTTTTCAAAAGGCCATTCCACCATTCTATCAATCCAGCTGCTTCTGGATGATGGGGAACATGGTAAGACCAGAGAATTCCATGACCATGTGCCTATTCCTGCACTTCATTTGCTGTGAAGTGTGTTCCTTGATCTGAAGCAATGCTATGTGGAATACATGATGATGGATAAGGCATTCTGTAAGCCCACAGATGGTAGTTTTGGCAGCAGCATTGCGTGTAGGGAAAGCAAATCCATATCCAGAGTATGTGTCTATTCCAGTTAGAACAAATCGCTGCCCCTTCCATGAAGGGAGTGGTCCGATGTAATCAATCTGCCACCATGTAGCTGGCTGGTCACCTCAGGGAATGGTGGATATCAGGGGTTGAGTGTAGTTCTCTGCTGCTGGCAGACTGGGTACTCAGCAGTAGCTGTATCCAAGGCAGCCTTGGTGAGTGGAAGTCCATGTTGCTGAGCCCATGCATAACCTCCATCCCTACCACCATGACCACTTTATTCATGAGCCCATTGGACAATGACAGGAGTTGCTGGGGAAAGAGGCTGACTGGTATCCACAGAACAAGTCATCTTATGCACTTGATTATTAAAACCTTCCTCTGCTGAAGTCACCCTCTGGTGAGCATTCACATGGGACACAAATATAATTCATGTTTTTAGCCCACTCAAAAAGGTCTATCCACATACTTCTTCCCCAGACCTCTTTGTCACCAATTTTCCAATTACGGTTTTTCCAAGTCCCTGACCACCCAGCCAAACCATTAGCAACAGCCCATGAGTTAGTATATAAATGCACCTCTGGCCAGTTTTCCTTCCAAGCAAAATGAACAACCAGGTGTGCTGCTCCCAGTTCTGCCCACTGGGAGGATTTCCCCTCACCACTGTCCTTCAAAGGGGTTGAAGTGCTTCAGTTGTCCACTTTCAGGTGGTACCTGCATATTGTGCTAAACCATCTGTAACCAGGCCTGAGTTTTCTCTTCCTCAGTCAATTCATTGTAAGGAACTCCCCAAGAGGCCATAGCTTTGGTCTGAGAAAGAAGGTAATGTGGCAGGAGTGGAGATCATGAGCATTTGGGCCATTTCTTCATGTAACTTACTTGTGCCTTCAAGACCTGCTCTGGCCCTATCTCGTATATACCATTTCCATTTTACAATAGAGTGCTGCTGTGCACACCCAACTTCATGGCTTGGTGGGTCAGACAATACCCAGCTCATGATAGGCAACTCAGGTCTCATGGTAACTTGGTGGCCCATGGTTAAGCGTTCAGTCTCTACTAAGGCGCAGTAGCAGGCCAAAAGCTGTTTCTCAAAAGGAGAGTAGTTATCTGCAGCAGATGGTAAGCCTTTGCTCCAAAATCCTAAGGGTCTGCATTGTGATTCTCCTACAGGGGCCTACCAAAGGCTCCAGACAGCATCTCTGTTTGCCACTGACACTTCCAGCACCATTGGATCTGCTGGATCATACAGCCCAAGTGGCAGAACAGCTTGTACAGCAGCCTGGACCTGTTGCAGAGCCTCTTTTTGTTCAGGTCCCTACTCAAAATTAGCAACTTTTCTGGTCACTTGATAAATGGGCCAGAGTAATCGCACCCAAATGAGGAATATGTTGTTGCCAAAATCCAAAGAGACCAACTAGGCATTGTGCCTCTTTTTTGGTCATAGGAGGGGCCAGATGCAGCAACTTATCCTTTTCCTTAGAAGGGATATCTCGATATGCCCCACCACTGGACACCTACAAATTTCACTGAGGTGGAAGGCCCCTGTATTTTTGTTGGATTTATCTCCCATCCTCTGACACACAAATGCCTTACCAGTAAATCTAGAGTAGTTGCTACTTCTTGCTCACAAGGTCCAATCAACATGATATCATCAATATAATGGACCAGTGTGATGTCTTGTGGGAGGGAAAATGATCAAGGTCCCTGCGGACAAGATTATGACATAGGGCTGGAGAGTTGATATACCTCTGAGGTAGGACAGTGAAAGTATATTGCTGACCTTGCCAGATGAAAGCAAACTGTTTCTGGTGGTCCTTACTAAGAGCTAGTGAGAAAAAAAGCATTTGCCAGATCAATAGCTGCATACCAGGTACCAGGGGATGTATTGATTTGCTCAAGCAATGATACCACATCTGGAACAGCAGCTGCAATTGGAGTTACCACCTGGTTGAGCTTACAGTAATCCACTGTCATCCTCCAAGACCCATCTGTTTTCTGCACAGGCCAAATTGGAGAGTTGAATGGGGATGTGGTGGGAATCACCACTCCTGCATCATTCAAGTCCTTAAGAGTGGCAGTAATCTCTGCAATCCCTCCAGGAATCCAATATTGCTTCTAATTTACTAGGTAGGGGCAGTTTTAGTGTCTTCCATTTGGCCTTTCCCATCATTATAGCCCTCACTGCACGAGTTAGAGAGCCAATGTGGGCATTCTGCCAGTTGCTCAGTATGTCTATACCAATTATACATTCTGGAACTGGGGAAATAACTACAGAATGGGTCCAGGGGCCCAATGGACCCACTGTGAGACAGACCTGAGCTAAAACTCCATTGATCACCTGGCCTCTATAAGCCCCCACTCTTACTGATGGACCAGAGTGATGTTTTGGGTCCCCTGGAATTAATGTCACTTCTGAACCAGTGTCTAATAATCCCCAAAATATCTGATCATTTCCTTTTCCCCAGTGCACAGTTACCCTGGTAAAAGGCCGTCGGTCTCCTTGGGGAAGGCTAGGAGGAAAATTGCTAGCGTAAATCTGTGGCAGTGTAACAGGGTTCTTCCCCAAAGGAACCTGGCCTCAGGGCTCTGGGTCTGTAAACTGCCTCAAGTCTGGAAATAGATTAAGGGGCCATGACTCTGTGTTTTTGTAATTCAGGTTAGACTTTTGTTCACTTGACCTAGAACTCTTTTGTTTATACAGCTCGAACAAGAATTTAGTAGGCTGCCCTTCTATTGTATTTCTAGGTACCCCATGATTTACTAGCCAATGCCACGAATCTCTGAAAGTCATATAATTTTGACACGTGCTTTGATTTTGCTGTCTATTATAATAGCCACATCCACCCTGTCTTTGGTGATTAAGTGTTGCCACCTAGCTTCTGCCAACTTGGAAGCCCATCATCCCCATTGTGTTTAAGGATTCCAGCTTAGTGTCAGCAGTTCCTACAGTAATATCTGACCTACAGAGAAGTACAACCACAGAGCTCTTCAGGGATAATGGTGCTAGTCTCAAATTTATTTCTCATTGTTCGTAAAAGGTGCATCCTTCGGACATTCCTGGGGTGTAAGAGCAAGCTTTGCCTGATAAATCCACTATAACATTCCAATCTCTCTAAGCCTCTGGATCCCCTTATCTACATTATACCAGGGCAGTTCTGACATTTCAACCTCAGGTAATCTTGGCCACCTTTTGATCCATGTTTCAACCAACCACCCAAACAAACTGTTAACTCCTTTTCTAACCCCTCGAGCTAATAACATTGAATACAGAATCTCTGCTTAGTGGGCCCATATCAATAAATTCAACCTGATCCAGCCTTATACTCCTCCCACCATTATTCCACACCCTTAAAATCCATTGCCACACATATTCCCCTGATTTCTGTCTATATAAATTAGAAAACTCACAGTTTTTTTTGGAGTATAGCATACCTCCTCATGTGTGATACTTCCTACCTCACTTTTAGGGGCCTGTTAGGACTTTAGTCTAGTTATAGATCTGGAAGAAATGAGGCATGGTGGGGGTGGGTCATGAAAATAATTAGAAATATCTTTCAAGCCATTTGTTTCAGGGCCTTTGTTTGCAGGTTCATCTGGTGAAACAAAATTAATCACTCTAGGGCTAATCCCTTCTGGAGGAGGTTGGGTGGCCAACTCCTCAAGGCAGGCTGGAGGTAGGGTGGCTATGTCCTCAGGGCAGACTATTACAGGGTTATCTAGAGAATACTCAGCATGACCTAGGGTTTCAACCTCACCCCCGACATCATTATCAATCTATATGTCACCATCCCATTTTTCACGATCCCACTCCTTTCCAAATAATGTCCTCACTTTAGCAGCAGACACCATGCAACATTGAGATTTCGGTTTACGTTGTAAAGTTGCTACTGTAACAATAATACTGTAAGTCTGATTTTCAGAGATCTCAAATATGGCTACAGGAAATAAGACTTTCCTTCAGGATACTCATAGAAATGTCTACATCTGTCAGATGACACTTAAGCTTCTCATTTGAAGCCTTAAGCGCATCCCTTTCAATCCTTAATGTAGCCAGTGTATCTAACAACAACCAGCCAACATTTCTATACTTCTTATTTCCACAAAACTCTGTAAAGGTGTCAAAAACATTGTCCCCCAGAGCCTGGCTTTGTACAAGCGAAGCATTAGAACTGAATGGTGATATTTTGACTATCTCTTTTGCCAACTCACTCCATGGATTTGGAGTGTCATTTTGATTATGGGAATCAGAGTCCTTAGTGTCTTTAAGTTCAGTCAGAGTAGAAAACCATTCATAAAAACCCATTTTTAAGATTCTGTTTCTTAAGAACCACTCCTGGCACCAAGATGTATTAGTTAGGGTTCTCTAGAGAAACAGAATCAGCAGAGAACACTCGCAAATATAAAATTTATAAAAATGTCTCATGTGACTGCGGGAATGCAGAGTCCAAAGTCCTCAGGGCAGGCTGTGAAGCCGATGACTCCGATGGAGGGTCTGGACAAACTCCACAGGAGAGGCTCACCAGCCGAAGCAGGAAGAGAGTCTGTCTCTTCTGAATACTCCTTAAAAGGCTTCCAGTGATTAGATTGAGCATCACTCATTGCAGAAGACACTCCCCTTGGTTGATTACAAATGGAATCAGCTGTGGATGAAGCTGACGTGATCATGATCTAATTCTATGAAATATCCTCATTGCAACAGACAGGCCAGCACTTGCCCAACCAGACAAACAGGTACCACCACTTGGTCAAGTTGACACATGAAGCTGACCATGACAGGTAGTATATGAGGTAATGGAAACCATTACTCTAGACAGTTATTCAAGAAGTTTAGCTGGACATAAATAAATAACTAAAAAAGCATGAAATAAGAAAAACATTTTTCAGGTGGAAAAGGCGTGAACATTTTCAAGAGTCAAGGGGAAGATTTTGTTGAGAGGGATCAATTGTACATACAGAAAAGGAAACGAGTTTGAATGGAGTGAACAAAGGTAGTAATTGTCATTTCAGGGAGTAGGAGAATGAATTGATCACAAAATGTATGGGGATAGCACAGAAGATCCCTTTAATGTTGATTATCATAAATTTCTAATGATTCCAATCTACCTGTTGCATGACCCTTCAGCAGTACCTCATACATTCTGGTGCAAGAAAGGAGAGAATAAGGATGTGTGTGATTCATCTAAAGATGGCATGAGGCACAAGGCAGATAGCAAAGGGTTGGTGAATAGGCAGAGGTGTATCCAGGTTTTGTGGGTCCTGAAGTTATGGAAGTTTGGAGGTGCTCTTTAAGAAAAGCATATATAATTGTGAATACAAATTAATAACAGAGCCTTGGAAGGGTCCCATGCAAGTGAAGAACTAGAAAATTAAAGCTTAACTAATTAATTTGTACATTGCCTCTGTGTGCAAGAGTCTTGCTTAAAAAATAGAACATGGGATATGTCACATTTAAAAATTCTATAAGAAATTTCAAAAGTTAAAATGAATGCACAAAAGAGGAATGGCTTAAATTGAACTGAGAGTTTATCCTGCCTAGTTAGAGCAGCTTTGACTGTCTACTAATCCTATCTTCACTAAATTGACTAACAACCTTAACACGTGCTCCTTAATATGCTTCACACACATGAGATAGTTTAATATAATCTCCATTTTGTATTCTTTGTCATTCATTAAGAAACAAGAATAGTAATTAGATAATGAACTTTGACAAGCAGGTTCTTAATGACTATAATCTATTGTTTTAAAATAGCTCAAGAATGATAATACCTTGAAAACACATAAATTCCATAGGCTCTCAAAGGAAAATCAACAACAACAAAAAATGAAACAGGATATTCACTGGCATAAGTGCCAAGTATGGAGGAGAAAAACAGAGAGATACTCTGTAAGCAACCAAGGTAAAATTTGAATGTGTGTACACAAATTGCCCCGACCTTCTGACAGACAGTGGGAAAGTCGCTCACCATGTTCTATTCGCATAAAAACAGAATGCATGCTTTCATTCCTTCCACTTTTGAGTGCCCAAATAACGATTCTCAACTATTATTTAATTTTGAAAAGTTGTAGTCAATATACAGATCTTCATTGTTAAAATGAAGCTACCGATTAAGTGGTCTAATGTCTTTAGGGATAATCTCCCATAGCATGCTGCCTTTTAGTCTTTGCCAAGTAGATGCCATAAATGATAAAGGAAATAGCCAGCTTTAAGAAACAATATACCACATTTTACCATATCCAGAAAAGACCAGAGATGTGTCTTACTTCTGTCACTTTTTGTGGTGTGATGCTTCCTTCGTATGGACAGCCCAGGGCACAAGACACATACCTAAATTTAAAATATAGAATCATATAAATATACATCTGTGGAGAAGCCATTTCCTAATTTTCATTTTATGAAATTAAGAAATAGCCAAAAATGCATCAGGAAAATTGATTTTCCACTCATGCGTCATTATTATTTTATTCTCAGACCAAAGAAAACAATTTGGAGCATTTTCCTTTTAATTTGTATTTTTATCTCTCTAATAATTACAATTCAATGCATGTTATTTAATGGCAGATAAAGATAACAGGTGATATCTTGTGAGGTTGTTTATACTATAGCAACATAATAATATTCAAAACAAAAAAATACCAATGAATTACATAGTACATACAATGAATTACATAATTACATGTATTCAACTGTCTGTGAAATCATATATAGAGAGCATGTAGGTGATTAACTGAATTTCTCTTTACTCCCATCTGGATGTTTTGGCCTCATTTTGTTATAGTCATTAATCACCCCCAAACTCCTAGAATTGGCCACAACCTCAGAGTTCATTTTGTTTTTCTCTCGTGGGTGTACCTAAATCATTCCAAACTGAAGAGTGTCTAGTCTGTGTTTAAAAGACTGTGAATAAAGTTATCCTATAAGTTCCTTTAGCAGGTCACCCTAATATAAAAAAGTAAAGATTTCCTGCAAGGAAAATGATCCACTGTCATCTTTAATTTATAAAATTTATGAAACGCCTGTTTTAGATATTTTCAGTTCAACACCAATATCATTTTATTAAATTATCTGCACAGATTTTGCAACACTGCATTATTATTATTATAATGGAGCATGTATCTGATATTGTCAGGAGTGAAGCAATCCACATTAAGGAGAGATGGGTGGTGGGGAAGAAATCTGGAGATCCAGTTCTTTGAGCCAAAATGTGAAAGGCTTTAGTTATCAGGCCTTTGAATGCCACACCAATGAGTTTGGACTGTGAGACTTTGGTTTGGGGGAACTCAAAATTATTAGGTAAGGTAGCAATGAGATCAGATTTATTTTCTGGAAATATAACTTTTGGAAAAGTCTGGAAGTAGTTGCCAGAAGAAAGACTGAGGAAAACACATGAAAGAAGATAATATCATATTTCTAAGATGTGATGATTCAATACATATTCATTGATTCTAAGAAGTAACCTAATTTCAGAAGTATTCAAATATGAATAAAAGTTATATTTTGGTATTAAAATTAATAAGCAGATCCATAGGCCATGTGAGCAGTTATTAGGACAGTGGTATAGGGAAGAAGAAAAGGGCTGAATTCATGTGATATTTGAAAGTTATGTTGGACAGAAAACCCATTTCTCCTCATCTCCCAATTAGCACAATTTAAGTTTATTGTTTAGTGTGTCTACATTTAAACCAAAGATATGAGAAGAAAATATTCTTGTGTAAATATAAAGCTGGAGAAATTAGCTAAGGAAGGAAAAAGAGTATTTCAACATAGATTCTTAAAACTGTAGTTAATATGATCAAAATATGAGTAAATTTATCAGGAATCCAATAGATGTGAGTAAATACAAAATTCAAGCCTCGCTTTAAATGTTTCCCTCTAAATGTGAAAAAGCAAAAACAAACTTCTCCTATATTCTCAATTTACTGCTTTGCACAGCTACCCCCTTATTGCCACAAAACTTTTCCTCATATTTGCGTTTTCATTTTTTGCCTCTAGACAATATTTCCAGTACTGTGTCCTCCCAGGTCTACACATACCATTGTATTTCATCTTCCTTAAGCTATTGTCTATCCTTTATTTAACAGCCACCTCTTCGGCCTATTCACACTTTCTCCATGGCTAATATGATGGTTCTCAACTGTTTCCCTAACTGCACCCCTCTGCTTTTAGGGGATAAAGACAGCTTCTGAACTTCCCATATATTACATTTCTTTCTTTCTTTTCTTTTTTTTTTTTTTATTTCAATAGCATGTCTCTTTAAAAATATATCAACCAAAATCAAAGCATCATTATGGAATTCAGCTTCTAATTGCGCGTTCTGTGATCTGGTTCTAACTGGTTTTCTTGGCCAAACCACTCCAAATATCCAGCCTCCAGTAAACTCATTTTAGAGGATTGATGCATCCTGAAGTGAGAATGGTGAAGCACTGGCCTCACGAGGTTAATGGTGAAAACAGAAGTCCAGAAATCAGTAAGTTTGGGAAACCCAGATAACACAGCCCTCCTACAGCTCTAGTTCGAAGAAGTCCTGCATTTCAGGGACTTGCTGGACTTTGCTATTCATGCCAGATCACAGCAATTATTTTAATCATGAGCCCTCCCTTCCTTCACATACTTTTATTTTAATGTAGCACCACCAAGGATGCTGAGTCACGTAAAGCTGGTTGCATACTTTCTAAGAAAAAGCTCAGTACTTGGCTCATCCCAGTCTCTATAGAAGTTTTCTTTTAAAGACATATTTCATTGAATTCCAAATTAATATATGAATGCTTAAAACTAAGTATGCTTTCTGTCAAACTACCCCAGAAAAGTTAAATAAGATTAAGGATAACAGGGGCGGGCCACAGTGGCTCAGCAGGTAAGGACGCTTGCCTGCTGTGCCCAAGGACCCAGGTTCGATTCCTGGTGCCTGCCCATGTAAAAAAAAAAAAAAAATTAAGGATAACATATTACGCACACATTTACAAACTTTATTAAGAGTTCTTCTAGATACTCTTTAGGTTCTGATTCCCTATAGGAATAGTTTTAAATAAAAGCATTTTCATAGATGTTTTTCATGAATTCATAATTATTTCAAATTTGCAGTTGAAAAGTTGAAGAAATGTTTACCTCGTCAATTAAAATTTCACATATTCATTCCATTTCAAATAATATAAAAATCTCTTTTCATATTTATTCCATAAATTTTCTTTTTGTTACATACCCGTTTTGCTCTGGTACCATATAAAATATGCCTTCTAAGAAAAAAACATGTTGGAAATGATTTTAAATTGCTATAAGAGATTATATGCACTAAGAACATACACCTCTCGACCGAAAACTGTGCTGAATTAATTTCACACCTTAGGACACCATTAACTTTCTTGCAATTCCTTATATAAGTGACAAATCCACTTCTTACTTAGATATGGCTGAGTATAATCTAGGAGGGAAAAATAAGCAATCATAATAAAAGTCATATTGCTAATTTTATTCTAAATGACAAAAAACATTCTTCTCTCCAAAGCTCAAAGTGAAGGCTATTTAGACATGACTACACAAACACAGCTAACACATAGTAAGTGTAGTTGGGTATGTGCTATTCTGGCACACAGCAGTGCAGGAATAATATATAAGGCTAAAACACATATGAACCCCTAAATAAAACATATGTGAGCAAAGAAAATAGCTTTAACAGACGTCTCATTTCTAGAGTATTAAGTACCACATTTTGGTGAATGATGGCTTGAATTGCTCTTCCAGGCCAACATATAAGCTTCAGTTTAACAAGAGAAGGTGGAAAAGGATTTAAGCAAGGAACTGTCCAGTTATAAGAAGATGGTGCCATGTACAGAAATGTATTCTGTCGGGGTGGATCATCAGAAAGGTATTTGACATATTAGTCATGAGAAACACTGCCTGCTAGTCACTAAGCATTTTTTTCAAAAAACAGAGCCCCAAATAAGAAGGTTCATTATCACACTTAATAAGCCTGCTATTGCCTTTAGGGTCAGGATTAGAGTCCCTGAAGACTCTCTGCATTACAGAGGGTAGGGTAGGAAACACAAACTCAGTGCAATGTGATCTAGATGATTAGGCTAACTCAGCTGGAATGTTGCAAGTTTTTGAATAAATGTTGAGTTATAAATCATCCCTAAAAGGGAAAAGAGTGAAAGTTGACCATTTTGAGGAGGAAGACAGTGACCTACTCAAGGCATTTAGGAAGTGTGCCATTTTAAAGGCTGGAACTTTTCGAGAGCTAGACAAGCAGTCAAAAAACAAGTAAGCACAGGAAAGAATTTCCTAACTGAACATCTTTAACAGAGAAACTGGGCACCAATATAAATGATGCAATCTTTTTTGAAAGCCTTTAAAATCAAATTGGATTTTCATTGATTTTGGATAAGCAGCAGCAGGTAATAAGTGTGATCCTAGTAAAGACTTGGATAGAATGTTCACTCTGGATTTTTTCATGGCTCTAAAATAATCCTGTCTCCTCCTAAATATCAATAAATATTAATCAAAATTTATAAAGAAGTTATGACTGAAATAAAAAATTTATCATACCCTACAATTCTTTTTGTCTTTGTCTAAGTTATCTATAATTACCTATGTTAGCTTCTTTATTAATTTGATTTACTCTTTGTTTTCATTATTTTTCATCTCAAATTTTTCTGGGAATTTGAGAAGAAAGTCAGAGGCTATGGTTCACAGTTAAATATTTTTGCAATATTATAATTTTTATTGTAAACAATGGATGAATCATTTTGTTCGGTTCCTTGGAGAAATGTTTAAAACATAGCAATTTCATTTTCAGTAGTTTCAGATTTTTAGGAGGTTAATCATGGGTCAAATCATTCTAGATCTAGAAGTATAAACCCTAGTATATAATTGTGTAAAAGAAGCTTTTGTGGTTTATGCTTTGATATGCATCGCTGCTGACCCTGTGAATTCATAATATACTTTTATAAGTATTTTAACATTGAAATTAACAATGGCACTATAAAGACAGTTTCCTTGTTTAACTAAGAATCTCAAAAGCAGAGTGAGCGTGTGACTCCTGTCATTTCATTAAAGAGAAGTTGATACACGCTTTAGACAAAAAAGTGATAAATCTTGATCATCTTATTTGATATATTAAGGCATAACTCCATGTCTTGAGACATTAAAAATTTTAAAGTATCTTGAAAAGCCAATAGCTATTTCCACCAATGAGACAAAATAATTAAATTTATCACAGGGCTTTATTTTTCTTCACCTTCTCTATTTTTGAAATTTAAACAAATGCCAGAAAAATAAACTGGATTTTTTTAACATATGTCATTGTGAATTATGCATTAAAGAATTAGGTTCAAAATGTAGACATCCCATTGCTCATTCACATATAATGTATTTTCAGCGGTAGTTAGCTGACTCTGCATTTTATGTCCTTGATTTGGCATGGTATCTTTTTTTGAATGTGTCCCAGATGTTATGTAAAGTTCTAAGCATGTATAAAAACTGTGTACACATGCATCTGTGTGCATGTGTGTTTGGGCAGGAGGAAATCAAACAATAGCCTTAATAACCCTAATAAAAGCTACTATTTAGACCATATGAAAATTTACTATTTTTATAAAACTTTAAATGGCTTTAGTGAGCATTTGTAAAATGCCTTATGGCCTTTAAATCTGACAGCCGGCAACGTAAATTTTCTGGATGACGATCAAATAAATGTTGAAGTAGCTGTTGCCATAGTAGGATATGCTGAAGTATCTACTGTAGTTTCAAACAATTGAAAATGGTTTCTTTTTTTATGAGTTCCAATGTCCTATGACATATAATGGGTACCTAAAATTTACCAGTAAAAATAAAATCTAATTAAAACTCTGTAAAAAAATGGAGAAGGCAGAATATGTTCTTCAACTTCACAAATAAAGATTGGGAACTCATATTGAAAGACTTATTTCTAAAAATGAATAGTTTTTTTTTTTTTTAGAAAACCCAGGATGGTGCTCCAAGGGAACAAAGCCCACATTGCAAAATACAAACTTGTATGTAGTGTAAGTCAGCAGTAAGTTTCCGCTGTCCTTTTCAGGTTTCTTTTTACTGTGAGCCACTTCTTGGTTATCTTGTACTTGTAAGCTACAGTCTTCTTATCAAAGAACGGTGAACTTTTTAATTTGCAGCCTGTTTAAAGTTTCTTACTGGTAGGGCCCTGTAAGTTGTTCAACAATGAATGTTAAAGAAGATTTAGGATTTCTGTTAGAACTATAACATTAACTATTCATTTCCTAAGGGAGGGCTAAAAGATGAAAAGAAACTTCATGCAATTTATATTTTTATGCCTCTTTCAACAGAAAAGAAAATCTTCCTATCTGAAGGTGAGATGCACATGTGCTTTATTTCTTACATTGATGTGTTTTTTCAACTTTCCAATGAGAATTACTTTACTCTAAAGCCTACATTCCACATTTAAACACATGTTGATATAGAATATAGTCTTAATTTTTCCCTTTCATTTTAAAAAGAGACAGGCATTTCTCTATATTTGAAAACTATATTTGAATTTAAGAATTTATAGTACCTTTCTCCTTTTTTTCATTGTGATTATGTAAATGTCTAAAAAAATTAAACATTCTTTATTTTCTGCCTATAGAAGAAAATTGGTTTTTCAATTTGTCTTACATGTTCTTTACATGATACCCATCCATTCAAATTACAAAAGTAATTCTGTATCCTTAAAAATGTATGTTGAAGATTTGTTGGAAACTTACTCCAGGGTGAAGGAAAAAGAGGAGTGAAAAAAGTAAAGGAAACAAACAAGATAGTTCATTATGGTGTAGCCTGTCTCAAAATGCACTCCAAGTTATCTTGGCCTAATTCCAATACTTTTCTAATACCATCATTCAAAATTGGATTCCCTTTTTTTCTCATTAACCAGTGAATTTTTCTCCACTATGAACTAGGTTCACCTCACCCAAAAGAAGTATAACCTGCACCTACAGAATTCAGCCCTTTTCTTAGAAATAAATTTTAATTTATACAGATGCTATGTTATATTTATTATACCTCAGAATATATAAAATCAATAAAAAATTAACCGAATCTTAGAAACAAATGCTTTCTTAATAATTCTCAGAGAATAAGGCTAAGAAGTATAGCCTTGCCTCAGCAGATACTGAAACTGCCAGTCCTGGAAGGCAGGAAGTGCAACAAAGATTTTTCTCTCTCTTCCTTCCCCATATATCTCTCATTACTGCTAAGAGTCGCTTTCATTTTTCCATTTCTGCTGACCGCTACTCTGTCTTTTCATTTCCATCATAGGAACTCCCAAATAGAGAACTGGGCAACAAAATCACATGATCTTTTAAGTCAGATAACCATGTTTGGTATACCATTTCAGAACATGTGGGAGAGAAAACTGGATTTGTGAAGTTTTGGTCAGTTTTCCTTCATCAATGACCTGCAAATGGGAGGGTCTCCAGTCTTGTGGTTCAGGCGCTGAATAATCTAGTTTCTATAAGAGGCAAGGCAAGGAGAAAATGGTGGGCGTCACCATATATCTGCACTTACAGAAATAATTTGATACCTAATAGAAAATACTGGAGAGCTGAAAAACGGTTTTATTTGCCTTCCAAATGCATGTTGTCAGTGATCTCTTTAAACATTTTACACCCACCAAGCAACAACTCCACTCTTCCTTCTTTAGTGTCAAGGTTTTTGTTTAAATGCTTATGGCTCTTCTTCTATTAGTTTTCAAACTGCTGAATTGGGTTCCCTCGCATCTTCTCATTAGTTTTATTCTCCAGGTGTCATTTATTTGTAAATTACAGAAGTTGTGGGTTTACAGAACAATCGTGCATGAAATAGAGAATCCTCATATTCCACCCTATTATCAACACCTTGCACTGATGAAAGCCCAGTTTTATAATTTCACTATTAACTACAGATCCTGGTTTAATTTAAGCTTCACTGTTTGTGTTGTATAGTTCCATGGATTTAAAAAAAAATCTTTATTCAAGTAGAAATTTAAAAAACCTAAAAATTTCCCTTTGAACTGCATATTAATATATAATTCAGTGATGTTTATAACATTCATAATGCTGTGTTATTTTCACCCCAGTCCATTAACACAATTTTTCCATTGTCCCAAACAGAAACTCTGTACTTTTTAACACTTGTCAGGATTTTTAAACTGTTTTCTGAAAGTTATTATGGAGATGCTTTGGGATCGCACAGAGAATATAGGGATGGTGGATGTTAAGGCAGAGGGGTCAAATAAGCTCCCAGGGAGCTCAGAGGCTCAATTTTATGTTTTACACACTCTATGGAAGTTCTACACGAATTATGAATAACAGTTATGTTTCTCAAAAAAAAAAAAAAAAAGGTTGAAAACCACAGCGTTAGGTAATTCTTTTCTAAGGCCTGCTATGAGTATGTAACTATTTATGAACTCTCACTCCAGACTGAGATCAAAAAGGGTTGGATTTTATTAAGTAGTAATAAAACGGTTAATAACGTCAAGTTGAGGCCAGTTCCTCTTATCTCAATTGTACTATGCACTGTACAAGCTGGATACACTCGAACAAAAATTAACTGGTACTAATAAGATGTGACCATATAGTGAATGCCCTTGAACAAGTAAGGTGCAAATCAGGTTCCCTTTTTATATATTATTATAAATGGTAAATGAATGTCTAAATAAGATGAAACAGAAGAAGATTATGGGAAGATGGCAGAGCAGGAAGCTCCAGGAATCAATCCTTCCACCAGAAAAACTGTTAAACAGGCAGGAATTGTCTGAATCAACTATTTGGAAACTTCAGGGTCTAGTAGTAAAACACTGTGCAGTATCCAAGAAAGAGCAGGGGAAAGATACTGCAGATAGCGGCAAATATCAGTGAATTTCACTCTCTACACAGCAATCATTGCCCCCTATTCCCCAGCTTCATGGCAGGCAGCAGTGAGATCCTTAATGTGCCCCTGAAGGAGCTCACTAGAGCCAGGGTAAAATATAAAGACTTGGTTTCCCAAGATCTGGGGGTGTGATCTGATCTCTGATCGCTGCTTTTGGCCAGCTACTTCAAATAGCTGGGGACCATGCCATTTGAGGCAGCCATGGTTCCAACCGGCCTCGGGCAAAAGTAGCAGAGGAAATTTAAAGGAAGCACTCTTCCTCAAAACCATGGAAAACAAAGGTGGCAGTTACTGGGCAAATGCCAAATCAAGAAAATGCAACTTTAAAGAGCTCCTGGCATCCTTGCTGGTCCGTCAGTCTCAGACCTTACACCCAAATACTCAAGCAACAAAAGAAAAATAGATAAATGGGACCTAATCAAAATTAATAACATTCGTGCCTCAGTGGAATTTATCATGAAAATAAAATGACAACCTATAGAATGGGAGAAAACATTGGAATCCATATATCCAAATATGGTTTATTATCCAGAATATATAAATCCTACCACTCAGCTACAAAAAGGTAAACTACCCAATTTTAAAATGACCAAAAGATTTGAAAGAACATTTCTCTTAAGGAGATATACAAATAGCCAAACAGCATGTGAAATGATGCTCAATATCGTTAGTCATTAGGCTAATGCAAATTTAAACCACGAGATATCATTTCACTCCTATAGAATGGCTACTATTAAAAAAAATGGAAAATTACAAATGTTGGAGAGGATGTAGGGAAAAAGGAACACTCATTCATTGTTGGTAGGGATGTAAAATGGTGCAGCTGCTGTGGAAGACAATTTGGCAGTTCCCTAGAAAGTTAAATATAGAATTACCAGATGACCTGGCAATCACACTTCTAGGTATATACCTTAAATAATTGAAAGCAGGGACCTGAACAGATGTTTGGACATCAATGTCCATAGCAGCATTATTCACAACTGCCAAAGATGGAAGCAACCCAAGTGTCCACCAACTAATGTGTGCACCCAAGTGTACACCAACGTGTAACAACATGTGAAATAACTCAGTCATAAAAGGACAAATATTGTAGGATTTAACTTATATGAAATAATTAGCATACACAAATACACAGAGTCAGAAACTAGAATATAGGTTAATAGGGTCCTGGGTGGGAGAAGGAATGGGGATTTAGTGCTTAAATTGAACAGAGTTTCTATTTGGAATAGAAACTTTTGGTAACAGATGATGGTGATGGTAACACAACATTGTAACATAATCAGCACTGAAATCTTTGAATGTGGTTAAAAGGGGTAGGTTGTATACATGTTACTATAATATTTTTTTAAGTCCACAGGACTACAGAACACAAAGAGTGAACTCTAAAGTAAATCATGAACTCTAGTTAATAGTATAATTATATGAATATTCTTTCATCAGTTGCAACAATTTTACTACACTAATGCAAGGTGTTAATATTGGTTGGTATATGGTAACTGTATTTTATGCTTGATTTTTCTGTAAACCTACAACTTTAATAATAATAATAAAAAGAAGGAGGAGGAGGAGAAGGAGAAAGAGGAGGGGAAATAACATGGGAAAAGGAAATGCCTAAACAGCTCATAAATAAATTTCAACGATACATATTAACTAAGCTGATAATGTTTATTATTTAAATTATAAAATAAGACTTTGTAAGTACCCTCGTGCTGGAATATTCATGTGCCTTGCAGACTTAACGACATCCTCAAACTTCTTCAAGCTTTCTTCAATTGAACAATTAATATTCTTCTTGCTAAAAGATTCAGATGCAGCACCAAAAACTGATATCTCAGTGGCTCCAGCAGCAACCTGAAAAAGTATAATTTAAAGGAAAAGTTCCTAATTTAAAAAATGAAAATTACAGCTGTAGAAGAACATTCAGATACTTGTATTCTTTAACATTTGCTTTAGAACATAGAAGTAGATTCCTCTCATCTTGCCACATATACTTGTTTTTAAATGTAAAAATATTTTATAATAACAATAATTCTAGAGACTGCAACACTCATAAATCTACAAAACACTGGAAACACATTGGTGTTGTTCCAATTTAATTTTGCCTTCCGAAATTGCATGCCTAACTCGAGCCTTAAGTTTAGTTATGGAAAATACTACAAATCCCAATAAAACCTCTTAATTTCTATGGAAAGTGTTACTTTCAAACTCATTATTAAAATCAGGGATAGTAAATTCTCTCTGTTGTTTTTTGTTTTCTCTTCCCAACTTCAATAGAAATCATTTGTCCCAATTCATCAAGATTTTGCCCAACATCTTCCTGTCCCTCTTAACCTAGCTTCTATTATTTCATGGCCCAGTTGCTACAGCCATTCTATTGTATCCATCCCGGCTTAATTTTCTTGCCTGTCTTTAGATCCTAAACCATTAACCTGATCCATTTTCCCTTTTGGCCCTCTCACCATCATTTCCAATGGCATGCTTTTGCAATGCTAAGCTTCCTAATTTTCCAGCTGGATCTATAAGGACCTCCTTTAATAAATCTGTAGTACTTTGCCTAGGTTCCCCTTTCTATCTGTTGTTCCATTAAAACACTAAGAGGGAAAAAATAAGGCTTCTTTGTAATTTTTCTCATACCAACATTTTAAAATATTGGCTTCTATTTCTTTATCCAATATAAAGTTTCAAAGTCTAAAATTAAAATTTTATATATTGGAATATCTTCTATGAAACAGTGTTGTTCTTAACAACATTTGATGCCTTATTTTAATCTACCAACAACCTTGTAAAACTAAGTATTATTATGCCCACTTTACAGATGAGGAAACTGTCTGTGGCTCAAGGAGGCTAAATAACTAGCATGACATCCCACAGCTAATAACAGTTCTGGACCCACGTTTTAGGCACTGGCCTGTCTTATTGTCTACCTAACATTCGTTCCATTGCACTGCTTGCCCTTATAAGCTATCCTGAGGGTGTCCTTCCAGTTAATATCTCTTTTCAAGGTGGAGACATTCTTTACTTTGCTAGGATTGTACGGCAGCAAAATTTACAGCTTTCTTAGAATGGTTCTTTCTTTACAATGTGGTAAAAATGATATAAAACAAATAAAAGAAAATATAAATGATTCTAACAAGATACATTAATAAGTTATACTAAACGGCACCCCATGACCTCAACTATATGCAACACAGTCCCAAATTTGAAAGTGGAAAAAATTTTATTAACATCAGAAATAGCTACTGCAAAACATTCACAATAAACCCATATAAGCCTAAACACATCAAGTCTTTACTGAAATCTTACTGATTCTTCTTCTATGTGTAATTATGAAAGTTTCTGTGAATACAAATCTAAAGTCACAGAATACTGAAAGAAAAAAGCTAGAGAGGGGTGGAGAGATTCGTTAGGGACAGTTACAATGACAGTAATTTGCTTCACATAGAGGGAAGAAACAAGACAAAAAAGATGACAGAAATTGACAAAAATAAGTATCCAGTTCAGCGATATTAATACTTGTACTATTGTGTTAAGAAGTGTCTATTATCATCTGCATTTCCTACTTAAGAGGGAAACAAAAGATATACTTTTGAATGAATTTCTTCAAAACAGACAATCGTATTTTTTTTTTTTTTATGCTGTACAGCGGGGTCACATCTCATTCTTTTTCCATGTGAGTATCCTGTTATTGCAGCACCATCCATTGAATTTTGTTGGTTTGTTTGCTTTTGTTGGTCCCTTTGTTTTCCTTTGTTTGGGAAGTGCATGGGCTGGGAATTGAACTTGGGTCTCCCGCATGGCAGGCAAGAATTCTACCACTGAACCAGCCTTGCCCCCCGACAATTGTATTTTTTGCATTTTGATCCTTGAAGGGTTAAACTGGAAAGGTCATTTATAGAGAGCACTTTAGTCCCTAACGATGTCCTACAGCAACAGTATTCATGTTAGTATATTGGCATAGTTTTATGTAGGAAAATGTGAGTTATGTATGACATGCTGTAACTTTGTTAAGAACTTTAATACAATAAGAGCTATACTGATTTTAGGAAAAATCTGTAGGACACTTACTGCACGGTGAAAACCCTGCAGATTAGGAGTAAGGACAGGATATCGAACTCCCGGATACTGATGAATGCCTTTCATCACTTCGCTGTGATCAGCCATCTTAAAAACATAATAGATTATATATACATATGTAACTTTGAGTATTCTATGAAGCATACTTTTAGATTTTCAGATAGATTATAAATACACATGTATGTACATTCTATTAATTAATGTTTGCAAAAAAAACAAAACTATGTCAATGTAACTTCTAAAAAAGAAGTTATCTGTGCCATAGATACCTAATAACTGTATCTGAAATTCACTGATTCTCAGTGAATCTGGTTAAATGAATGATTATAGATATTCAGAATTGTGAGTTCCATTACTTCCACTTGAGCAATCTTTATTCTCTTCCTTTCATTTCATGGCCCAAGCAAAGAAGATTCCTGAGATTAAGGAGAATATTAAAGGCAATATGATATGCATTTATTTCCATGTAAAAATTTTTATGTTTGAATTGGACTAGTAGTAATAATTTTCAGTGTCTAAAATTTAACATTATTTAGTAAAATAGAAATTACATGTCTCCATTAGACTATTTTAACAAGGCTGAGATCCAATTTGTGACTTGGTAAGTACAGGCCAGTTAGTTATAGTCTTAATGCTTTATACATTAAGCATCTTTTATAATATAAAACATTAAGCATTCTTTTATAAAATGAACAAATGAATGCAGTGGAGTACACAACAGGAAAATTTAACCCAGGTTGTAAAGGTTTTACTTTCTGAATCTGTTTTAAAAATCAACTTCGTATTAAACTACAGAATTTACCAGTTTGCCACAGAAATCTAGAAATTAGTCTCAAAGCAATGTGGTGATCAAATCCTATAAACATCAGAAAGAGAAATTCTCATTGAGAAAACCATGAAGCTTGCATAAATTATGGCATGAAAAGTAAGTTTAAGGAATTATAAGTAAACAATGAGAAGTATACGGAATACATCAAACCAAATTGGTATCTTCCTCATGGGAATGGAGGCAGGAAGACAATTGATTTTTATTCTCTAAATACTTCAGCTTGAAGTGTTACAATAAGTGCATATTGTTTTTATTACATATTAGTTCCACTGAAAATACTGTAATCATTTACATTTTTTCAAATGTGCATAGCAATATTTCTACTGATTGTTACATTGGTCTTATTAAATCTTAGTTAAATGCCAATAAGAGTTAAGTTCATACTTTCAATGACTATAATTTGGATTAGTGTAATACATTTTGAAATACATATTAAATATGAAATTAAATATTTAAGACTTAAAAAGTGCCTCCTCTTGACTGCCAACATGCCCTATTAACATTCACATTTTCATTCAGTCCAAAGTATCTGTCTGCATCTAACATGTGATTTCCACTTGCTTGTATCTAAGGGATTGCTTCCACTATTGCCCTCCCCACAGAGGCATCTTATACAAAGACTATCTATCATATCCACATACTACGCATAAACCCAAATCTTTAATTTTGTTCTAAGTTCATCTAACTGCAATCCAGATATTTATTATACACCTACTATGTTAAACCCTGTGCTAGATTCTTCAGGAAAATTCACAGGAAGGTACAGTCCTTGCCCTGAAGTAATTTACAGTATAGATGGGGAGAGAAAACAGATGCACTTGGAATGTTAATTCAAAGGAATATGCTGGTTGTAAATGAGAACACAAGTTATAAGAAGACAGAAGAGGGAAGAGGTGACATGACCTATAGTCTAGGAGAGTTTAAAGAAGAATGGGCTCTGAATTGCAGTCCCTGGTTGCAGCACAATGAAAAAAACAAAAATAAAAATAAAAGATACACAAAAAAAGGGGCACAGCATTATTTCTGGCCCAAATGCTCTTCCAGGACCTCACCACTACCCATCAAAATGTGACCTGTATTTCCCTTCCCGAGAATTTGGGGAAACCGTGATTGCTCCAACCAATTGAGTAAAGTGGAAATAAAACTATGGACTTCTGAGGCTAGATCATAAAAAGGATACAGCTTCCATATGGCTTTCTCGTTTAGGGAAGCTGCTGAGGGGAAACCAGCCAACATGCTGTGAGAAAGCCCAAAATGGCTTATTCAGAGAGGCCACAGGAAAAGGCCACATGGGGAGACCCACATGAAGAGGAACTGAGGCCCCTTGCCAACAGCTACCCTCACCCACCAGATTGTGATTGAAGGAGTCTTCAGATTACTTAAACTCCAGCATTTGAATCATCAAACTGAGAACCCAGACACTGTGGATCAAAGGTAACTCGTCTTCCAGGGCATTGTTCAAATTCCTAGCCCATAGAATTAGTGACTCTAATTGATGGTTATTTACTCCACCAAGTACTGAGGTAATTCATAACACAATTATAAAAACGGGAACACTGAAAAATGGAGTTTGAAAAGAGGAAGGGACGGGCGTGGAAGTGGGAACACATTATCTGGCTAGATAATGCGATAATGGGGATGAGGTTACCAAGGAAGACAAGGGGCCACACACTGTGATGCGTCTGTGAGTTGAAGGCAGTGAAAAGCCACCAGGAGCCGGTGTTGAATTCGCAGAAGACTAGGATAAATGAGGTCTTTTAGAAAGATTAATCTGAGGGAGGTGCAAAGGGCAGTCAAGGGAGAAGAGAGGCAATTCTCAGGCAATCGTGAGAATTGTGTGGAGAAATGGCTTTGGGAATAGAATTCCCAAAGAAAATTAATAGGACACGGTGGCTAGGTGGCTAGTAGTATAAGAGAGATGGCATTACTAAAAAAGTGTAAACCTCAACATGTTATACCTGTCCTTTTCAAAGTCTAATATTTGTACATATTTTTAAACAGCTTTAATTACAGCTCCATGAACCTGTTTTTTGTGCTTCATGTTATTGCTTCAGCCCATTCCACACATTTTCTGGCATGCTGAAATCAGTCTCTCTCTCTCTCTCTCACACACACACACACACACAAATAACATATATACATATGCACATGCAAATAATAATTTAAAATTTACAGCATGTTATACTAATTTCAAGCAGAAAGATAAATAACTAATATTAGTTTGGGGTTATGTAATGAAATATAAAATAACACTCCTACTAGCGAATAATGTTAATAGATATTAGTAATGCCTAAGTCTAAATAAATCTATATGCCTAAGCCTAAGTATATCATGTTTAAATATTTGTTACCAACATTTATACTAATATAATAACAAAAAATTAATAGCTGATGCTCTTTAATCAATATTCAGATTTGGATAAAACAAGGCAGTAAATTATAAAGCATCATAAAGGGCACAAAAGAAATTTCAATCCACAAACACACATAGATCACATTGACCTATAAGAAGTTATTTCATTTTACATGTTATTTAACAAAAATCTGGAATCGATATGAAGTATTTTAAATAAGAAACAAATAATGATTTCTTTTAATAGATGTTTTCATCAGGTAGAACTAGAAAATGTAAAGGGATTATATTAACCAAATTCCCAAGGCATAAAGGCAGAACTTTGATAATCATTGGAGATATCCTAATGAAATTATGATAAATGTATGAACTAGAATCCAAAATAAATCAGTACTTTCTTTTTAAAAATATCCATACTATCATGAGGATATTTAGAAAATAATTGTATTCTGTCTTAATTTGGCCAATTAAGGCAAGTTATATAAAGAGCTTTAAAAAAACCTGATAGGATATAATTTTATTACAATGAATAAAATAGAGCCAGCTTTAATTAAAGATATAAAATCCTTGCTTTAACTTAATTTTCTGTTTTACTCTTGGGGGGTTAAGTTATACCTCAATGTTGATATCAGTTCATTGCCTTAAATGTAACTATTATTCAAACAATAATGGAGCTTTTACTTTAGGGCTTTGTTTTGACATTTTAAGAAACCTTTTCTACATCTGGTTTTATTTAACATATTTTTAAGATTTTGCTGTGACTTTTCATTTAAGATCATAAAAAAAATCCTAAGATTTAGTTGATAGTGTGTTTTGTCATCATTTGGCCACAGTATGGGAATAATGATACTTACGTCTATCTAGCCAACAAAAGAGGCCATACCATGGTTAATCAATTGCCTAAGCATTTGCATTTTGATATGGATTCAAATAATAGCAGTAGTTGTGCAACACTTTGCAAGAGTTTTAAAGAGACTCAAAGGATCACAACAATTAGAATGTAATAAGCATATAGTTTACAAAGTTTTTTTTATTTCTACTGTCCCATCATGTTGCCATTAAATTTGGATATTCAACATTATACATATTTTTAAAACTTTCTAATATTTTGACATTATCTGAATATTTAATATCTCCTAAAATATTAGGAGTTCTTCAGGTAAAAGTAATGGCTAAAATGTAGCTCATGGATTGTTAATGCCTCGTCTCATCCATTTGCCTTGAAAATGTTGGAACTTCAAGATAAAGAATATATATTTGCAATAATAAACAAAGACAGAATAGTTTCTTGTAAACTTAATAGAAGAGAAGAAGATTTGAAGTTTTAATTTGATTTTGGCAGAGATTATTAACTTTATAATAGAGAGATACAAAATTTAACAAAATTAAAAAATATGTTAGACTCTAAACATTGATTTTTAAAATCCATTTCAGTATTGAATTTTAATTCATTTTAAAATTTTTAAACATGATTCTTTTCCATCATTTCAGACACTAACATAAGGGACAGAAAAATGACCAGATGCAGTCCCTACCTTCAGTAATACACTGTGCATGTGTGTGTGTTCATTTATACATATGCATAAATTTCTGTGTATATAAAGTATATATAATCTATATTATAAATACCTAAATTGAGAAACAATACAATAATAAATACCATGTGTTCTGAAGTTCTGGGCCACAGACAAGGAAGCATTTTTCTTTATATTCAAAACTAAACTAATGACAAATATTTAAATTACACCTTCTCTAAGCCAAATGTTAACAACCTAGGAGACTGATGTCTGATTTTAATCATGTAAAATTGTACACAGTATCATATATATATTATTTTTCTATGATAAATTAAACTTAGTAGTGTATAGTAAAAGGCAAGGGGTTAAGAATTCTAAATTTATAACTTGCTTGTTTATTAAAATACTTCAAATTAAGTGTGGGGTGAAATGTTTTACAGAAATTAATTCTATACTTTTTTCAAGTATACAACTTTTTAAACTTTCAAATCCAGTGAAAATAAAAGCAAAAATATTTATCACTTGCTATTCATCTTCAAATGAACACTTAATTGGGAAAGCAGAATACTCACCAGGTAAAACATTGTTAATTTCCAACTGAATATATGTTGCACTGGATGTATAATTAAAGTTAAACAAATATCCGTGATTTAATTTAGATGAGGCTGCATTAAAAATTCCCTATTTTTAATTTTGAGAAAAACTGACTCCTATTCATTTGGAACTTCGTCACTTATTAACAGTTTTGTTTCCTTTCCCAGAACAAATTCAATTACAAATATTCCACATTACTTAGGTCCTTGAGTTCCAGAGCTGCATTGTTATTGTGAAAATGGTATTTGAAATTCTCTGCTATACATTTGTGATATATAAAACATCTACATGTATTAATTTAACTTAATAAAAGATTAGTTACTAAGAAGACTATAAGTTATATGAGAGTATATTTTGGTCTGCCTGTGCATCACCACAGAAATTATTCAATGCATCTCTGTGACTGTTGAAACTGAGAATATTAAGAATTTGATAGCACTGTTCTTAAATGGGAAAAGTATTCAGAGTAAAATCTAAAATTTACATGAGAAATAGTTTCCTAAGGGACTCCATCTTGCCATGCCCTACATTAGTCCTTTATTCTTAAATTCCAAGAAAATTACAAAAGAAAATAACTTGATCCCTCATGTACAATTAGTTCTGATAATCTAAATATAAGGCTCCAATTCCTCTCTTCTCTCTGCCTTGGCTCAGTCAATATGACCAAGTTAAGCATCATTAGTAGGTGTGTTATCCACCGTTTCTTCCTTCACTTCACTCACCTGCAAAAGAGAACCTTGCCATTTCCAACTTAAAGTGTTTCCCTACCATGCTAAGAAGAGTCTGAGCTTGATGCTTTGTGGTCATAGATTAGATAGGGAGTTAGAACTTGAGAAACGATAAGAAAAAGAGAAAGAGAGAGCAGAACATCTAAACGATCTAAATAGTAATGTGATAAGGGAAGGACAGGCTGGGGTTTGTGATATATATTGGCTATAAGATGATTTTACTATTGAAGGGCTCTTCAGTAGTTAAGAGGTGAAGGAAGTGAAGAACAAAGGGAATTTTACAAATTGTTGCTTTAAAATTTAACATTTTAATACTTAATACTCAATCTCTTTAAGTGACATGCATAAAGCTTGGAATACCATTTTAATTTCTTTAAGTTGCCATATTATATTTCTTTATGTGTGAACTCATGCAAAGACTGAGACACTGGGAGAGTTTACTGTGTCTATGCTCTTTTAGAATATTGGGTATAAAATAAAGTATTCAACTTCACCTTATATAAAAATTATCTCAAAAGGGCACAGTCATCATACATTACAGAATCTGGCACCAGAAATAAGTAAATAGTTGAGGGGAAACAAATTTTAAAATGTATAGAGTCAGAAGGTAGTCTGACTGAAATTCTTCCAAACTATGTAAAATTATAAGTGAATGAAACAGTTTTCATCATGTCAAAACCAAATGGAATTCCTTTTCTTTCAGGAATACGCTCAATGCTCATTATATGCAATTAACAATGTACCCTACATTTTTGCCTTTTATGAAAATTATAGAAAATAGAATCCGTCAATTCTTCAGTCTGAAGAGCATACAGCAGAAGCAGTTCTGAAATGAAGTATAAGTCTACGTGTGAGGTCACAGATCTTTACACATCTCAAAGTATTAGTACAAAAAAGTCAATTGGAATAAGAGTTGGGGCATGGGTTTTGAGGACTCTCCATGACCCTACCAACATCCATGACCCCCACCATTATTCAAAGAAAGCTCCGTCACTGTCAGCCTAGATTCTTCTATCACTCCTGTCACTAGACATTGTCTCCAAGCCATGCATCACTGTGACGTGGAATAAGGGAACTAGATAATGTTATACAGGACCTAAGAAGCAGGAAGAAAGGGAAGAACTTTTAGTGTAAGAAACTCTAAAACAGATGTAGAGTATAAGATATTTGGACAAATAATGAAAGGGAAAGATTTTCAAAGTCCAGTGGTGACATTTGAAGTGTTCTGTTTGAAGCACAAATGAAGGTCAGAATGCCTTTTAATTACTCTGATAATTATTCTGAATGTACCTCTTAATATAAACATTGATTCTGAGGCTGGATCCTGTGGAACCCACTACTTATTATGATTGTAAATGTATTTAGGACTTTCATCTTGTTAGCTAAGCTCTATGTAGAACCAGAGTTACTAAGAATCAAGCCACGCAATATTTTAGAAAACCCATTCCCACCAAGAGGTATGGGCATAGTCCATAGTATTTATTGCAGGATCCAGTGTACTTAGAGGAGTACTACTCAAAACCTATGATCTGAGGAATCAAGCCTGGGTGTCCAGCATGGCAGGCGAGAACTCTGCCAGTAAGCCACCGTGGCCTGCCCTGGGACAATTTTTAAAATGCTTATTTCTGTACTCCACATCAAGTGCAATAAATCAAAGTCTCTGAGAGTGGAAACTGGAAATCTGCAGGTTCAATAAGCTCCTCAGGTGATTCAGATTCAGATTCTACAGTGGGATATGGAATAAGTTTTGGAATAGATTCCTCCAACCCACATAGGCCCTTTGGAATTTTTTTTCTGTATGCTGTATGGCGGGGTCACATTTCCTTATTTTTCCATGTGAGTATCCTGTTATTGTACCACCATTTGTCAAATTTTTCTTTATTTTTGTTTGTTTTTCTTATTTGTTTGTTTTTTTTTGGAAGTGCATGGACTGGAAATCGAACCCAGGTCTCCAGCATAGCAGGTGAAAATTCTACCACTGAACTACCCTTGCACCACCCCTGGAATAACTTTCTCCGGTTTTACAATGAGCGACATCACTGTCCAAAGCACCACGGTCAGGTCACACCACCTCCAATTTGATGCCAGCTTGGATCAGATACCCATGTCCACTATAAAGTTGAGGACAGACTTATAATAAGATTATCTCTCCCTATTTTTCTCTTCCCACTGTTGAGATTCCAGAATGGTATTTAACTAAACACTTGAAAGTCTTTAGAACTCCGGACTCCTATTTTTCCTTAAACAACTCATCAGTCCTACTCGAAGTGCCCCCAGGTTACCTCTAGCTATAGCAAAATGCCTGCAACACGATGCCATGCTTTATTTCATCCCTGTTCCTTTGCATACATCATTCTATCTGCCTGATAGCATTTATTCATCTAGCTAATTGATTTCATTCATTCTCACAAGATATCTACAACAACCAGCCTGGTGTTGATTTTCCCATGCCTTCATAGTTCACTGTGTATGTCTAGTGCGGCTTTCATCAGATTTTATATAATATATTGACTTATGTCTCTCTCTTTCTGACTAAATTATCAGCCCCTTGAGAACTTCGCATAAAAAAGGCATTTGGTAAGTGTTTGTTAAATTGAAAATTTTCTACCTTAGTTTTGGCACCTAATTCTAGTTTGATATCACATTAGATGAAATCCACTTTTCATGAAATCCATTTCTCATGATTCACACCTGAATCATGACTCTTTTTCTCCAATAGTTCTAACATAGTCATAGTAATGATGGTAATAATGATAAAAGTAGACATTCAATTGTCCCAGACTCTAGGTTAAGTCTGTATGTGGTTCGTTCTTTATGTGCATTATTTACTTAAACATTTAAAAAACCCAATGAGGGAGTTGGTTTCTGTAGAAGTGGAATTAGAATAGAGATATTAAGAAATGAAGAAAATCACCCAGTTAGTGAGTGGAAGACCTGGGATGGAACCCAAGTCTATCCAGTTGTAAAACATTTCTCTTCTTACTCCTTAATAAAGATACCTTCTAATATATTCTAAATCTACACCTGAGTCATTGCTAAAGATTCTGGATCACAAAGTCAAGGGCAGATCTCCTAGAAAGAATTCTAGAATGTACCCTCAGGTTGAACAGTCTGGGGGCATGTTTTGTCATCTAACTTAGTGACTCCCAAACTGGACTCATCACCAGAACTATCTGAAATACTTCCTAAAAGTAATTATTGCTTGGACACATCTGTACAGATTTTAATTTTGTTCTACTGTAGGACCCAAGAACCTGTGGTTGCCAAAGCTTCCCAGGATATGCTGGACATCAACAGGGTTAGGAATCAGTAGATTTCAGCCACTGAAGTTGCCACTGGGGCTTGAGGGAGCCCCAGTCAGTGTCTTCTAGGCTCTCTACTTCTGCTTCAGTTGGAGAAGCCTCATTTCATTTTTATTCAGAGTCAAATCCAGGTTCTATGGGCCTGAATGATTACAGTTTAGAAAGGGGTCTTCTTTAAAGAAAAGAAAAAATATATATCTAACTGTCATGGTCAGGTTCATGTGTCAACTTGGCGAAGTTGTGGTACCTGTTTGTCTGGTTGGGTAAGTGCTGGCCTGTCTGTTGCAATGAGGACATTTCATGGAATTAGATCATAATCATGTCAGCTGCATCCTCAGCTGGTTCCATTTGTAATCAGCCAAAGGGGAGTGTCTTCTGCAATGAGTGATGCTTAATCTAATCATGGGAAGACTTTTAAGGAGGATTCAGAAGAGACAGGTTCTATTCCTGCTTCAGCTGGCCAGCCTCTCCTGTGGAGTTCATCCAGACCCTCCATCGGAATTGTCAGCTTCACAGCCTGCCCTGCTGATTTTGGACTCTGCATTCCTATGGTCACGTGAGATACTTTTATAATTTTATATTTGTGAGTGTTCCCTGTTGATTCTGTTTCTCTAGAGAACCCTAACTAATACACTAACCTTTGTAAATTTTCCTAAAACACAAGACCAGGTGAATATATTGCTAGGGACCTTCCCAGAGCTTTGGGAAGGACCTATACAAATGCATCATGATCATTTTCCCATCTATATCATATACTGTGGTTCTACTTAAAGTTTCATCCAGGACAGAAAATGTTCCACTGATAAAAAAATAAAAGTTTGAAAAATACTAGTCATGCTTGTATTTTCTACCTTATATATATATAGATATCATCAAGATAGTTGAGTCTTTCTGAAATACAGACTCACAGTGTCTATAGGGTTCCTTTTCCTTACTACTCTAGAAAGACTATCAATAAAAGCAGGGATGTGATATTTTGGCATGTCTTCTTCTTAGTGTAGCTATAATATTTCTGAGTACATTCAAGTTCATCAGCTCTCTGCTCAATAAGCCACCTGAAATTTTACCACGAAATGGACTTAAACGTATGGACACATAACCTTCTTTTTATTTCATACTCACTAATATATTTGCTGAGCAATTTTTAAAAATGATTCTTTGGTTTTTAGTTTACAAAAGCTGCTGAAATGTGATATACCAGAAAAGGAACAGCTTTTTAAAAGGGGATTTATTAAGCTGCAAGTTTAGTTTTAAGACTGTGAAAATGTTCAAATTAAGGCACTAACAAGAGGTTACCTTCACTCAAGAAAGGCTGATAAAGTTTGGGGTTTCTCTCTTAGCTGGGAGGGCACCTGGCAACATCTGTTACCTTTCCCTCCTGGCTTCCTGTTTCATGCAGCTCCCCTGGGGCATTTTCCTTCTTCATCTCCAAAGGTCTCTGGCTATCTGGGCTCTGTTGGTGGTTCTGTAGCTTTTTCCAAAATGATTCCCTCTTTAAGGACTCCAGTGACCAACCCCACCTTGAAAGGTTGGCAACACATCTCCATGGAAACCATCTAATCAAAAGTTACCACCCACAACTGAGAGGGTCACATCTATGTGGAAACAATCAAAAAGATTCCACTCAGCAATACTGAATGAGGATTAAAGGACATGGTTTATCTGGGGTACATAATTGCTTCACACTGACACACTTTGTTTTTGTGTGCCACCCAGCCACCACCACGACCCAAGACCCTTGGTAAACCAGGTTCACTGCCCAGTGAACACAAAAGCCAATCTGTGACACTGGGGTTTCAAAGAGAGAAAGAACTTTATTACAGAGGGTTGTGTAAAAAAACAGAAGGCAAAAGCCAAGCCTCACCTCAGAGCTGTTTCTCCAAACTGAAAAGACTCTGTGGGTCTTATGGTATTCTGGTAAAAGGTGTGATTATGATAATGAGTACAGTGGCCTGAGTTGAAGGGATCTGGGGTGGTATTTTGGTTGAGCATACAGACAGATTACATGCTTAGTCATAGAACGCATGCCTGAAAATGGCGGTCTTGACATGAAAATGAGAGTGATATTTAGTGTTAAAATGAGGTATAGGCTATGCTAGGTTAAGTCTCTGTATTACTGCACATGTCTAGAGGGCCAATTCTGACTGAAATTGGTTTTATTTAGGAGAAGAACTAGAACTGAGGTGGAATGATTCACGTTTCCTAATTAATAAACAAGAGGGGTTGTTAACAGGATCATAAGTCCACTAAGTTACAAAAAAAAAAACAAAACAAAAAAGGATAAGGAGTAGGTACAGGGTCACAAGATTATCTGTTCTTCTGCATTTACAAGGGAAGGTGCCTGGGTTACAGTTCAGTATTCTTCAGCACATAAGATAGTTAGTAGGCACAAGCAGTTAGTTCTCCATTACAGGACGACATTTATAAATGTTCAAATTAAGTATGCAATATCAGAAATTATTTGCCTTCAGTCTCCACTGGCCAGATTAGAGCTGATGGTATTGCTTTCTATATGCAGGAATACAGCAGGAAAGACAGATATGGAACAAACAGTTTCGTCAACACATGCCATCGATTACTACAAAAATGTAAATAATGTGGTTTCAGACTCTGTAACTCAAAACTTAATTTGAGCAGTAACTACCCTTAAAAGTAATATGTTCATAATCAGTAATGAGAAAAAATAAGAAGAGAGCTCTTTCTGACAACTCTGGGTGAAAATGCTCTACCCAGCTAAGAAAAGCAGTGTAGCCTGAGTACTATAACCCTGTCTCATTCACAGACTCTTTGCACAAACCCCATATATCTTAGCCTCAGTAGCACGGAGGAAATCTTGGCCTGCTTGAAGAAGTAAGACAGTTTTAATAAATCACAGTCTAAAATAATAAACACAGGAAATCTCTGGAAAATTGAACATCCAGTTTTTTTTTTTTTCCCCCTACCCAACACTATCTTGGCTGCCACAGCTAAAACGGTCTGACACCAGAAACACAAAACTTCTAAACTCCAGAAGCCTTAAAACTAATTTGGTCTGGTGTATAATTTCCTGTACTTCCTTATCCAACATCACTTTTGTGTTCTAAAGACCTTTGTACTGCCCTCCACCAGACGCAATGGCTGTGCTTCTCAAGAGTGACCAAAGCCAATAGCACTGTGAATGGAGGCAAATGTGCAGCAAGGTATTTTAATCATAATCCACCACTGTATACAAATATAAATGGTGAAATTGTAGAATAAACCCAATCTACCCAAATAGATTTGTAGAGTATAAACTGGGAAACCAATGTTCCAGACAGAGAGACTAAAGTCATTTTATTCAGTTACATTTCCTGGTTTCCTAAGATAAACATAACGAATAATATACATTAGTTATTCTTTGTTCAGGTCAATGCTTTTTGTGACCACCCTCCTTGTCTTCTCGTGTCAAAACAATCCTGTTTCCAACATCACACTGAAGTAGGGGCAAGAAGTCTCAAAGCTCCCAGCGTAATTTCTTTCCCACTCAACCGAGCTGCCTCTCATATATCATGTCTTTGTGTTTGATAATAACACTGTCACCATTGTTATTTCTAACGCAAGGAGGCAGAAGAGATTTTTAAAGTGCTGTATCCAATTGTACTCATTCTATAACTACTGAGAAGAGTTTTTCTCCTATACTTACACTGCCTGCTGTTAGCCAACTCTGCCATCAGTGGATACCTGCACTGATGAGAAGAAAGAGTAAAAGCCTTGGTAGTCTGAGGGAAACTGGTGACAGGGAAGACCATGGCAAAAAGGGCCATATAACTGTGATAAACAATGCCATCGCTGTAATAGATTCTATGGTTAAAGTACAACGATTTGGCAAGCCTATGGATCTAGAGATTTCTGTTTCAGTGAACAGTACAAATGGTAGAATTTTAAAAGGTTTGCCAGAGGTCGGGCCACAGTGGCTCAGCAGGCAGAGTTCTCACCTGCCATACTGAAGACCTGAGGTTTGATTCCCAGTGCCTGTCCACACAAAAGAAAGAAAAAAAAGTTTGCCAGAATGCCAGTGTCAAATGCTTAATGCATTCGGGTTACTAGGTTCTATCTTATTTCAGATACTTACTTGATTTTAAAACCCCTTTGAATATGTTTAATTTTTTTTAATAATTTCATTTTCAGCACTCATGTTAACTTTACAATGGCTTTATTAGGTAAATATTATGATTATCAGTACCAACTATGTGTTATTCAATTTTGAGCCCAGCAAATAACTCAATACAGTTTTTAATAGAGAATGAATGGATAAATATATAAATGGAAAGTTTCCAGGGTATAGAGAGCTGAACATACTTTACCAAATCATATCATTAATGAGCAAGATTCAGGTCTCAGATTTTCTATACCTCCATCAGAAATGACAACTTAAACAATAGAAAAAAAACAGTCACCAAAAGATTAGGAAACTGGTGGGCAGGCCTCAGTGGCTCAGAAGGCAGAGTTCTTGCCTGCCATGTCGGAGACCTGGGTTCTATTCCCAGTGCCTGTAAAAAAAAAGATTAGGAAACTTGCAACCTGGTATCTCTGGGGGAAATTACTATTTTTAGGCTACTAAGAAGTAAATGTGCTATCATATGCTGTAAACAGAATTAGCAAAATGCATCCATCTTGACAAATAATGTGTTATAATGTATCAGTAGGTCCCACATCATAGCAGTACAAGAAAGTTCCAGAGTAGTATTAACACTCTAATGTTATTAGATGAATTTACTTTTACATGTCTAGATTTTGAAAAATATTTTCTTAATTATGTAGTTTAAAAAGAAAACATGAACATGAATATCTAAAACAATTAGTACCACTATATCAATAATCTATATGGTTTTGCATTTATAAATTAGAATTTACCCAAGATATAAAATGAACTGCATTCTCCAAAAGAATGCCCTAGATATTGACAACTACAAGTATCTTAAATCCACAGATGTTATAAAATAGTCTATTATTCTGAAAAAGTAAAATTCCATCAGCCTTTGGTTCTATGAATTGAATATTCAAAATAAGTGAATTTGGATGAAATTCAAAAAAGTACAATAAAATAAAATGTTTTAGATATGTCTTGTTTATATGCATACTCTGGATGAAAAAATATATTTATATTCCTTTTGCTTTATCAAATGAGGAATAAGTGTAAGGTTACATATACTTGCCCTATTAATGTGTAGGTTTTGAAAAATAAAGCTTACCCATAATCTAATCTGATATTTGCAATGTAATATAACTTTTAGCATTCAACTTTACTTTTCTAATTCTCTATGTTTATTGCATATAACTACTAGGGAACTTGCCAGCAATTTAACTAGGCAATTGAGATCAATGTGTATATGCCTAATAATTAGGAAAGATTTTATTTTTATGTTGAAAAAGTAACTACAAAGGTGCAGGCCATAGTGGTTCACTGGCAGAGTTCTCGCCTGCCATGCCGGAGACCTGGATTTGATTTCCAATGCCTGCCCATGCAAAACAAACAAACAAACAAACAAGCAAAAGGTAACTGCAAAGAATAACCCTTTACTAACATATCAACAAAAGTATATACTTTAAAATCATATTCTAACTATTTAAAATAACTACTGCATTATGTTTCATTTTCAGTGCTAAGTGTACAAGGATCATGAGTTCTCGAACACAAGGGCTATCTGAATACAGCAGGTGAGTGAACATTTAACATTTAACAACTCAGTGCGTTTAATTTTACAAGTGGTTTTGAACAATGGCTTTGATTCTACTATGTGAGCAAGTCATAACTGTTGCACACCCAAAGGCATTAGTTTCTTCTAGTACAAAGGGCATACATTGTGCTTCTCCTAAAGTGGATTGCGTTCAAGTGGCTTAATCAGGATTCACATTAATGGAATGAGTTTACACTAAAATAAGGTATACAGCATTTATCACACAAACTAATCAGAGTAATGCAGAAAAGTCCATTAAAAAGTCAGAATCAAATCTTCTTTCTTAGCCAAAGTGGGCCTCTATTCAGCTTTTACAAAATTATGTACAAGTCTTTCAAATGTCAATGCATATAGGTAGTTCTACAAAGCCAAATTTTAAGATATATATATCTTAAAAATATATATATATATATATATATTTTTTTTTTGCATGAGCAGGCACCAGGAATCAAACCCGGGTCTCCCCAGTAGAGGACAGCCTGCCCACAAATAAGGAATTTTTAAATGATTTTAAATGTTTCTTTCTTTCTTTCATGGGAAAATCTTTAGGAAAATTGATAATCATGATAAACAATAAAATTGATTAAAAGATGAGGTAAAGTATCTCATTCTAATGTTTTGCTTTGGTAACTTTTAAAAATCTATAGATAAATAAAATCCAAATTGTTAGTCAAAATACAATTGATCAAGTTAAGCAATTACCATCCTAGTGAAAAGCAACATAAAAACTAAGCATAAAAAATTTTTGAATATAATCATAGTTTTGTCCTAATGGGGAAAAACACACACACACACACACACATACAAAACAATATAAAAACAAAACAAAACACTGATGTATGTCTTTGACTTGAAAAGCTAAAGAAATCCAACCAGTAGAATTAGAGATCATATCTCTTAATTAAAAACTTTGCTTTTTCATTGGATAGAGCAGTGGAATTGGGTCTTACCTAAAGAATAAGTTGCTGATGAATGCTTACTAATATGCACGATGTTAGCAAATTATAAACTTAAAAGAATTTCAAATAGAAAGAAAAAGAAAATCCATTGTCCTAACTACCCACTGTCCCCCAAAAACCAAAGTCCTGTTCATATTTCCACGTATTTTTCTGAAAAAGACAAAGAAGTCCTTTAAAAATCTGTGAATATGCTTTAGGCAATTTACTTACTGTATGAGATAAGAACAGTATTGATGTAATTGTACAATGGAACAACTTTAAAATATTGTATTTGGTTTAATCATTGCTTATAAACATGAAAAATAATTAAGCACCCCTCCCCTGGGATGGTTATAGGAATTCAAGAATTTAAATCATCACTAATTGTAGAGATATAGTAGGTAATACCCACAAGCAATCTTGTGGATATAAACCAAGTTCACTGCCATATTGTAGAGTATAGTATTCAGAATACATGTGATTATTTTCATTTAAAAGGAGACAATGCCAATGCAAATTTAGAGAAACATTTTAATATAGAAACTTGAAACAAGGTATTTCATGCTAACAAAAAAGGAAGGAAAAATCTAATTGCTATTTTTCATTTCTGCAATACGTTGGTATTTGCTCTACAAAAAAATGATTTCTTTTTATTTATTCTTTCAAAAGAAAACAGGCATGACCTAAACAATTTAGCACATTGAACTGAATCATGTGTACATGTCAGACACGCCAAATGGATTAAAATAGACTCTGATATAGTGTCAGTCCGGACGTTGGAAATTTGCTGAGCAGGTCCTGACATGGAAAGCATGGCTTCAGGAATGCATGGAAATAACATATTGTACAATGAAGGCAGTGATTCCTGCATCTGTGTGTGCTCACTGTTCTCAGAGTGGATGGCAGGGATTTGGAGTTGTGCAGGGAAACTACAGGCTTTAACCTTTACATTTTACTTTATAGCTCTTTCTTCTTCCTTCCATCCCTGGCTTCTGGCAAGAATGTGACTCCCCCCAATGCCTGGGGAGTGCCTCCCTCACTTGGCCTACGTGTTTAGAAACAGGTATACAAGGAAACACTGGTTTCACTCCAGGGTGAAGATGGTTATGAAAAGCCAGTTGGAAGGGCCTGGAGCCTGGCAAGGACAAAACTTAGCAGAATGGACCCAAGGCCCATGAGGTGGAGAGACAGTGTTTTGACAGCAAATGCCTATGACACTGTGTATTAGTTCTCCAGAGTTCCGCAAAGAAAGAGAATGGACTGGCTTATGCAACTGTGAGGATTGGCAAGTCTGAATTCCATAGGGCAGACCACAAGTTCGGAAGTCGATGTTGACGAATTTCCCAGAGAAGTTGGCTGCCTGAAATAGGGATAGAAATTCTTCCTGCTGACTGCTGAAATCATATGTTCTTTGGAGGCCTTCAACAGACTGGATGAGACTTCTCTCATTGCTGAAAACAATCTCCTCTGCTGATTGTGGATGTAATCATCCATAGATGCAATCAACTGTCTCATGATTTAGAGCCACAAAAATACCCTCAAAGTACAATCAGGACAGTGCTTGCTTGACCAAACAACTTGACTCCATAATCTTGCCAAGTTGATATATGAAATTAACTGTTGCACTGACTCACCAGTTTCTATCTCATGACTACTTTAACTAAACATGGGGCTGAGAAAGATATACCATGGATGCAGCACTCTCCCTCTCATCTCTTTTTAAGACCTCTATGCAATCTACCTTGCCTTCAAATATCCACTGTGAATCTCATTTAAGGCACAGTAAAAATGTTGCAAAAGAAGGGATAGGAGTGAGATAACTACTGCTAGCCATAGCAGTGTCAGAATATATATATTGGCACTAGGGAGGTTCAGAATATGTACAAAACCAGCTTCTTGATCAATTGTAGCATTTATTAGTAGTATGATAGGAAACATGAAGTTAATTATTAAACTGTTTTTAAAATTATGAGCATGGCAGATTGTAAAAATGACTCCAGTGATGTTCCCCCTCCCATTAACTATTCAAGAATACCAAACCCCCAATCAAGAAGTGGCATCTCTTCCCTCCCTTTGTAGCTATACTGACTAATAGAGTACAAGTAAAGTAATGCTACACAATTTAAAAAGCTTGGCTATAAAAGATATACCATTTTGCTTGGCTCCCTCTCTCAGAACACTCACCTTTGGAGCTCTAAGCCATCATGTTAGATATCTAAGACTAACATGATGTGAGGAAACCCAAACTAGCTCATGCAGAGAGACCACATGGAAAGGCTCTGAGACCACATGAAGGGAGAGAGGTACCCAGCCAGCCTCAGTCTCTCCAGCCACTCACTCCCTGCTGCTCCAGCTCCAGTCACCATTTAACTGCTACTGACTGAGAGATCTTGAGCCAGAAGGGCCCAACTGAGCCATTTCTGAATCCTCAATGCACAAAACCGTAAGAGAAAACAAGTGTTTTAAGGCACTAAGTTTTGAGATTATTTGTTATGCAGATATTTAGAAGTACCAATGTCAATTTTACTAGCTTTCAGGGATCAGTGGTAACTACACATATTTAAATACACAGGTGTTCACAAACACACAGCTAAAATATCTCCTGCTAGCTAAATACTCAATGAAAAAGCACTGACCCTTCTGAACCAATCGATGCCCATTAAATGCTGGGAACAAAATCAGGTGGGAAGCACTGTATGCTTGTTTTCTGGTGGTTTTTTTTTGCTGAGCTAACAGATTTTTTCAGCATGGATATACCCACATAGCAAAATTTTACCCCACTTAACTTTCAGTAACCACCTGAGACTATTTACTGCAGACCTTTAATCTGAGACCAAATAGTGAACTAATAGCAATTATTATTTGACATGCAAGAAATTCAATATGCTCCAATATGTTGAAAAATAAAATAAGCTTAGTATATCTAAGAAGCAGTTGTTAAAGAAAATATATCCTTTAACCTCGGAATATAAGCCTTTTTACAAGGAAGTCTTTGTATCAGTATGTGTACCTGGACTACCAATTCTGGAGAAAAGAAAAGAATATGGATACTTCATCAATGAGTATTCTGGGTACTTGAAATTGACTGGTTCCTGGTTGAGACAGTTAAACAGAACCCAAATCTACTGCAGGAACAAGTCTGTGGATTACTCAGAGTGCCAAGTAGGACATGGACTAAGGAGTAAGACCCCTGACAGATTTAACAATGTAGTTGCCAAGCACAGTGATGAAATTATAAAGAGAAAGCCCTGGGGACTCCTTAGAGCTTCCCGCCCTCAAAAATAAAAACACACAAACCAAAAAAAATGCTCCTTTCTCTTTGAACTCCCTCTTGAGCTTCCTCTTGAAATCATTCACAATTTGAAATCCCACCAAAGCACCCAACCCAAATAACCCTTCAAGCCTCTAGTTAGTTTGACACCATACAAAAAAAAAAAAAAAAACCTGCCCTAAACCATCCCATAAGACTGATAAATCCCTATCCAATCAATAAGCCTCAAGCCAATTTCTTTTTTATGTCTATAAAAATCTCTTGCCATCCCTAGAAGCTCAAAGCTGCTTCCATTTCCCAAAGTGACCCAGCTTCCTTGCTACAGCAAAACTTCTGGTGTTCCAAATAAAATGCTGTAATCTGCAAACTCAACTCTGATTTGTGTTTTGACAACAGAACTTAACATTTCAAGTCAGCTCCTTAAGAGAAGTTTGGGTTAAATCTTGTTCTCCTGTCCATGCCCTCTCCCTTACCTATCTTGGTAAAGCGGCTGTTTAACCATCATGAAATGGGAACTTCAGTTGTTTTCTTGAGAAATTCCAAGAAGAGGCCAATCCATCTGGGCTATAATGATGAACTGCACATTGGAACACCCTCCAGTGGGTGAAGTTTCCCTGTCAGATACTACTATGTCTCCTAACCAAAACAGTTTGGAGCCTGCTTCTTTCTCTCTCTTATGCAAATGCACACACACACACACACACACAATCACGTTATCCACATCACCATCACGTCACTCCCTTTACTATCTCTTCCTCAAACTCCCATCCCTCAAAAAGAGCAGAGCCTGGAAGAGAAGCCAGGACAATGCTAAGTATCAGAGGCCACAGCCCTCTGTATTTTCTCAATGTAAATTTAAATTTTAAACCTCAAATTTGTTTTCATTGTCATTGAAGAACAAATTGTGTTATATACTAAAAGGAATATATGACTAAAATGAGAGTAAGGAAAAAATTTTTTCTTTCCTCCTGGCTAAAATTGTGCTTAGGCTATATTTTAAGTGTAAAATTGACTTGTAAATAATTGCTACACTCTTTTATGTACATTTCCTTCCACTTTCATAAATAAAATCTATTCCCAGCCCTAGCTGATATGTCAAGATCTGTGACCTACCCATTGCAAATGTTAAAAACTGAACAGAAGGTAAATATTTATAACTGGGACTTTACACATGATATACAGACACAGTGCTATGCATGGGTCATATATTCTTATTTTTAAATAAATGATATTCACTGATCTCTCACGTTCACGAAATTGTTTAAAAGAAATGGCTGACTTAAAGATGAATGTAAAGCTCTAGTTTGCTTTAAAAAACATTTTAGCCTATTTATAAAAATTTAAATAGCTTACTACTAACAGTCACATTCCAAAGTTGCAATAAACCTATCTATTTTTATAAACATGTTTTCTTTCTGCTGTTATTGTTATTCGTTCCATCTAAGTGAGGGGTTATCTGGACTAAATTCAAAAGTTCTTACATTACATGTCACTCTAAGGAAATCTTTTTCCAGATAAATTTTAAAGTGCATATATTTTTTAAATGGCAGGTATTTTATCATCTCTAGCCATTTAGATTATAGGTGTGGGATCCTGTTTTATATGGCATCCTGCTACCGTGGAACTTTTCTTTTTGCTGTTTTAGTTAGGAAACCTCTGCCAAATAAAACAGTAGGAGGGAAACTGTAAAAAAGCTTTAAAATGCTAAAAAAAGGAATAAGTGAACAAGCAGCAATCTAAACATAAACTAGAGGACTATTCCCATGACCTATGTTTGAAGAAAGAAAATGAAATAAGAAGATACATATAATTAATAGAGTACCTATTCAGAGTCACATATTTTTGTCTTTAGTGTAAACTATCGTGCTAATATAGTGACAAAACTCAGACATTATTTTAAATTAGAAAAGTCGGATGTCATAAAATTTCCTTCTAAACTGAAAGAGAATGATATATAATTTCAAAAGCTAAATTAACATTATGAACTAGTTCTGTTGGCTGCAAGCCTTTTTTGTTGCCATAAAAATGATGAAATCAGCAGAATAACATGATGAAATAACCTCCAACTACAACAATGAAAATGCCCTTCTCAGGCAAGCTTGGTGAAGTCTGAGGAAGCACAGTTATGAAAAATCAGATTGTAAAAAATGGAATAGTCTCAACGTTGCCCTTTGAAAAACAATTAATATATTACATAGTAATTGACTAGTATGACTTCAGATGATGAATGCCATACTATCTTTGATTCAGGCACATTGCTGCTTTATTGATATGTGATTTATTGAAACCACACTTTGTTTTTTGGTTTGGAGTGTACATGCCCACATTAGTATTAGCACTGAAATATACAACGTAGTCCTTAGTATTTGAAGGACAAAGTATCTTTAATTATTAAACTGGGCCTGATCCAACATTTAAACTAAACATAGACTTTACTCTTTAGGGAAAAAAAAGTCTGTTTATCAAAGAGAAGAAAGTTTACTTGTGTGAAGCCCAGGGACAGTCAGTCAGTTTGTCTGTCAGTCAGGCATTCGCCTTAATGACACTATTGGGAACAGGTCCTAGGGCAGGTGCTCAGGACTCTAGAAGTTCATGCACAGGGACCAGTCCACATCCCTTTTTATCCCAATTCCCTGTGCTGCTGGCCTCACTGCTGGGATTTCCAGGGTTCTGAGAGTTTATTCGGCTGCTTGAGCCCAAGGGGATGTGGACAGGAATCCAGTTACAGAAGCACTTCCACCTCACCACAGCTGTCTTCAAGAGGCATTTGGAATAAATCAGTCATTTGTCTGATAATACTTGGAGCCCAGGAAGAATTCATTAAATCTCAATAGGCTAAGTCCTGAAGTCAACTCAGGACCAAGCCCAGAATAAATCATATCATCATATGGTTCTATCACATGTATCCATTTAACTTAAGGGCAAGAGACATTTTCCACAGACAGGCTGCAGTCCTACCTATTATGTCCATCTTTTCTCCTACATAGTTATGAAAGAATAAGCTTGACCTAGAAAGGATACCAGCCGTGACATTCTAAATGTCACTGGGTGTATCCTTAGATGAGTCTGAGGGATAGTCAATTCTCTGTTTCCCATGGGGGTAACTTCATGAAGACTTAATGAGGACTAAATGGGTCTCACACTTCCTTAAAATTAATGACATCTACAAATATAGCAATAGCTGCCATTTTTCAAAATAACAATCTCAAGGAAATAGATCTAGTCCTATCACGTTATTCCTGCCCTCTAAGGAAAATATGTGTTTTCTTACACAGGATTAAATTTGTGAATCAAAGTAATAGTCACAAGTTCACACCAGTGAATTAAAAGTATAGTAGGTATTGTTCTTTCAAGCATATTGATTCATTATCCATTTCACAAATTTTTCTTTAGCATCTACTTACTATGCCCCAAGCACTGGGGATACAGTGCTGAACAGATCAGACATGGTCCTTACCTTCATAAAACTTACAGTCAAGAAAGCAGATAATGAGAAAATATTACAAAAAAAATAAATATATATATACGATTATAAGCAGTGACAACTGGGATGAAGGAAAAGTACAGTTCGTTCTGAGGATAAATGAAAGGAACCCAAATATTTGAAAACCTACTCTCTGAAAATTGATGTGTTACTACTACTATTAATCCCACCAATATCTGCAATTAAAAAGGCTGCTGCCTCTAATATCTTGCAAGATATTAGAAAAGGCCCTACTGTTTTAGACCTTCTTACATCATCTTGTTATAACTTCAGAGCAATGTAGAAATTGAGATGTATGTAAATGCAGATTAAGTGCTATGGAAGAGGCAGGGCATGTAAACAGAAAACAAGAAGCAGTTTGGATTAATGGAGCCTCAGGAAAGAAAGTAAGGTGACAGAGGTCAGTACGGAAAGGAGAGAAAGAGCTAGTATAGAGGAACTTGAAACCAACTCAAACAGCACCAACTTTTTCAATGGGGGAAAGGGAACCTCTAAAAAACTTGGAATGTGAGTTTGAGAAAGCTTACATTTCTGTCTGACTGTTTTGGAATCAATGAGCAAAATGTATAGGGAAGGAGAAACATGCTTAGGAATATCATTGAAGGACTACCACAGTAACTTAGACAATTTGGGTCTGGATTATTTCAATGGGAATTGAAAAGAAGTCAAGGTATAGAATACACTGAGAAGGAAGAAATTTTACGGGTCAGTAATGAAAATTAAAGGGTTTTCAGAAAACAATCCTTTGGGGGATTCAAAGTCCATTAAAAGAACAGTTGATCTTTTAGCATAAAGCAGGCTGGATAATAATTAGATTGGTTTTGGACCCACTGAATTTAAGGTACTGATGGCACCCTCAACTGCAGTTTATCAAAGAGGGAATGCTTAGGAACATAGATTTGTCTTCCTCATAGAAGTGACTGCTGATGTTGAAATGATTGCCAAAGAAGAGAACATAGGCGGACAAAAGTACTGCAGGCTGAATCCTAAGGGAACCTTAAACTTAGAGGTAGTGAAAAGATAGAAATGTCAGAGATGTCAAAAAAAAAAAAAAAAAAGAAAACTGTTGGGAAAGGAACAGAACCAGGAGAGCAGAGAATAATGGAAACCAAGGGAATAGGGTGAGAAAGTAATCAGTGGAGTTGAAGTGGTGGGGAGAGTTTGAGGGCCCCAAAGACTCAGAGCAGGCACTGGATTAGAAAGGAGAAGGACTTATTTGGGTGCTAACCACTAATCATAGTTCAACATCCAGAGCCAAAACTCAGAAGTGGTGAGTCTGTCACCTGTCATATCTCAGTGCATGGGCTAATATTTTGCAAGAAAACAAACACAGCAAATAAGTAATGATGTTGGTTTAGTATCGCAATGCATATCATATTATTTACTACATAATTCTTGGCAAAGTTGAATTATGGATCAAATTAAGAAATTATGTATTTACATACCTGTGGTACCCATCTGGAGGAAACAAAGCTGGTCACTTCTATTACAGACAAGCCAGTTTGGGAAAGTCGATTGATAAATTCAATTTTTACATCTGTAGGGACTATAACCTATGAAATTATAAAAAGTTATTTATAAGTAAATTACACAGGTTCTTTTAAAGCACAAACAAAAAATTACTTCCCAACTGAAAGGAAATTCTATTTAATGATTTATAAATTCAAGTAACAATTGAGAGCAAATATTATGTAACATATGAAATCCATGTAAGTCTTTAAAATCTTAAGAAATAATAATATTTAGATTTATTATTGGAAATAAGCTTTGGAAAACTAATATCAAGCTACCTTCTCATTCTGCAACCCATCCCGAGGTCCAACTTCTACTATTTTAACATAATCAGGGAATCCAGATAAGTCAGCCGATTCCTGAAATACAAAATACAAGGAAAAGCAAAACAGATAACTTTTAGATTGTCACATTTGCTAATTTGAAGAGTCAAACTATTAAACTTTTTTAAATTAGGTTTTCATTCCAGAAAGTGAAAAGAGTAGGAAATCAATAAAATGATATCATCCGAATCCCAAGTTTACATTCATAATACAAGTCATTTCTTGCTTAAAACTAAGTGACATCCAGTTTGGTTGTGATTAAAATTCAAAAGATGAATTTCTAGAATATAAATGTAGAAGAGATGATCTACCAGGATCTGAAGACCAAATTTCCTAGGTAATTTTGATGTAATGATAAACTATTCATTGTTATTAAATTAAAAAATGGACTCATTATTTTAATTAAAAAATAGACTCATTCATTTTATTATAAATTAAAAAATAGCTCATTAAAAAATAGATTCAGACTCGATTCTCAGCCCATGCACCACCACGAACAAAAAAATAGTTCTTCATATTAACAGACTTCTAGCAAGCATAGTCACCCAAGATACCACTCTCTCTATATCATGAATTAGAGAGGTGTGGGTTTGGTTTTCTATACTTGTGTCCAGAAAGTTGAGGCGAGAGAAGAACGTATGCTATTTGTTCCTTCTCTGTGTCACACCTAGAGAAGCATAGCTACTACCTAAATGCAATTTCTCTAGGGACAAACCATACAGTACGCTCTAATCCTACCCCATCATAACACCCTATTCTACCTTCTGCCCAAATATGAGGTGGCAGAGGGTATGGATCATCTGTGAACACACCAATTTGGAAGGATGCTAGTTTAAAACATGGACGATAGGAACAGCCTTTCTAAACTTCATTTTGCAGTTAAAATCCAAAGTATGTTCTATCTTTCCAGACTTGTCCAGGAGATTATGCTCCTGGAACCTTCTGAGATGAGTTAAGTGCAAGTGACCCATTCATCAAATTCTTCAAACGAATAGTTGAAGGAATTGACCTGAATAAGCAAGAACTGTACTTCGAGGGTTTTTTTGTTTTGTTTTTCAAGGGTAAAGAATTCAGGATGACCAACTCGCACTGCCTCAATGTGTCCCTGTAACAACTGCTGGCATGTACTAGTAAAGTAGTTGTTTTGGATTCAAGACCCAGTTCATGTCTGTGGCACAGAAATATGTTCACTGGCTCCTTTAGGGTACAAAGTTGTAATTTGGCTTTATTAGCCCTCTGTTCATTAACACAGTGGACAGAACACAGATGTTCCCTGTTACAGTGTTTACAGACCACCTTCCACAATTTTGATTAAGTTGGGCAATTCAAATAACCAAAAATTAAATACGAAGGAAAATAATTCTCATTTCTGCATTTTCTGAGCAGGCTGTGATGCATGTAGTTAAAACTTGGGTCGAATTTGGGATTCCTTAGCGTAAGGCTCAATTTTGCATGGCGATCATGGAATAATGCCTCATTTACAAAGTGGCCATAAGGTCATCCAGACAATAAAGTACATGGGTGGCACTTGATGAAGGTGGAGTAAATTACGGAAGCTCAATCCTTTTTCTTATTATCTCCAGTCCTAGGAGAGTAGAAAGGAGAAACTCAGAAAACAGAACAAAATGAAAATCTTAAGTCAATCTGGTCTTATTTTTGCCTGAAACTGCATTTTCAACTGCAATTAGCTTGGAGCATACATGGATGAAAGTACTTTTTTACAGCAATGACCTCCCCCTAAAAAAGAAAGAAAGAAAACTAGAGTTTTTAAAGTGATAACAAAATGCTGGCTGCAATTAAGGAGTTTGTAACCTTCCCTGGCATCAATTTATTGTAGCTAACAGAATTAACCAGCAGTCTAATGAATTAAAGTATAGAACACCAACAATTATGATCAGTTCAGTCAAACCATAATATTGCTCAATTTAAATTACTTTGGATTTCTTTTTGAATCTAATGTTATTATTATGTCATTCTAGACATTAGTAACTATACTTTCTACCTGAATATCTGAGAAAGCAGCATAAAATTAGAATGTTTCAATAAGTTCAAAGAGAAGTAGTCTCATCTTTTTTTAACAGCACAAAAATAAACAAATAAATAAATAAAAATAGCAGAAACTTCTTCAAAGTTGTGTGTTATGAGATCACTTAGTGGTCTTCAGTCTCTTCATGGGTATTACTATCTCTGTATTATCTTTCCAGTGGTGTTTATATATATATATATATATAAACAATACCTAGTTGGAGAGTCCACCTAAATGCCATAAGCACATAAAACCTGTTGAATCAAAACTGAGCCCCTTATTTCCACACCAGAATGTCTCTCCTCAGATACTGCCCACCACATGCTATCCTTTACCTTCTTCCTCACCACCTTTTATGTTTTTTTGTACACCACTAGTATACAAGTGGATCTAATTGATTCACTTATTACTGGTTCAGTTTCAGCATATACCCAACACCCAGTACATACATGACACATATACTGTGCTCAATCATTACTTACTGATTTTATTAGGGAAACCCTTCTTTAACTGGTTTAGTTCTAATTGTAATGTGTTTCTTACTTACCTACTGCAATAGCGTCTTAGGTACTCTTCCCTAACCTTGTCTTTTTATTATTAAAACCCTTCAGCATCTACCAGTCACCTTCACAGAGAACCATCACCCTAAGGTAAAAGATGTCTCTGAATGATAAGCATGATAGTGAGAAAAACTGGACGTATACAACCCTGAATCATTGCTTGAATAAGAGACCCTTGCTAATAAGAAGATACTGTTTTTTAATTTACATGGCTAAGAAATAAATGTCAACTCTTGTAGGACATTAGATGTTTATCTTTTTGCTATTTGTCCACTATCACCATGATATTTCATGCATTCTATGCTTTTAGCCATGTTAAAGTCATGTCATCCTCACTTTAATGTCTGTACACATGAAACGTCTGTTGCTTGGAAATGCATTCCAATATGTGGAAGAGATTATTCATCAAACCTGTTTCCTCTTCTTCATGGACATAGAGCTTAGCCATGTTTCTCCCCAATCTAGGAGTTAGATTTTAAGAAATTCCCGCCAATGGAACATGAATGGGAATGATATGCAAAAGTTTTAGGTTTAGCCAATGAAACTATGCCATATACACTCCTCCATGCTCTTTTCCCTTCAGTTTGCTTAATGTAGATGACGATGGCAAACTAGGAATCTGAATGATAAACATGATAGTGAGAAAAACTGGAAGAAGTATACAGACCTGAATCATTGCTTGAATAAGAGATCTCTGCTAATAAGAAGATACTATTTTGTAATTTACACAGTTAAGAAATAAATGTCAACTCTTGTAGGACATTAGATGCTTATCTTTTTGCTATTTGTCTAGAATAGTGAAGGGTCTGGAATTTTAGCCTACTTGCAAGCTAACAAGTAAATTTGTCATGGATGCTGGTGAAAAGCAAATTAAAAATATATATATACTGGGCGGGCGACGGTGGCTCAGCAGGTAAGAATGCTTGCCTGCCATGCCCGAGGACCTGGGTTCTATTCCCGGTGCCTGCCCATGTTAAAAAAAAAAAGAAAAAAAAATATATATATATATTCTGGGTCAGACACCCGTACTCACAGTGGGTTGCATTACAGCAGAGGAACTCCAAGCTTAGGTAACCTAAATATTTTATAATGGGAAGTAAACAAATCTGCACTTTATTCTGGAGGTAGACATTATTTTTATTGTATTTCACAGTGAGCATGCCTGCCTTTTGCTTTGTAGGAAGACACTATATCTTCCATGGTTTTAAGCAAACTTGCCTTTTGTTCCAGAAACAGCCACTATTTCTCTCATTAAAATCTATTCCCTATAAAATATTCCTTTAAAAGATAGTCTGGAGCAAAGGCAATTAGTGCCTCTGCTTGTAAAACATGCAGAAATTCAAAAGACCCATGGAGAATTAATTCCCGTAATACCCACCCTTCATTTTTATGCCACCATTGCTTCTGTCAGATTTTCCCATGAGTAAGCAATTCCCTTGATCCCTCTGAATTAATCTCACAAATAGAAGCTGAGACCAAATCTGTTCAATTTAACTCATAAAATATTTAATGAAGGCCATTTTCCACAGAACTCCAAGCAGCAGGATGAGTCCAAGCAGCAGTATTGATTTCAGCCACCTCTTAACAAAAGTGTCCTGAATCCAACAAAATGAAAAAAATCCCATGCCTTTACTGTGTGTCTTGTTGACGGTAGTGGGTGTGTTGCCATGTTCGGTATGATGATGGATACAGTCAGCGAAGACAGCAACCTGAGCAGTGGAGGCTTAATCAGCTGTTTCACTACCAAAAGCGTCATCAGAGTACCAGCCCAACTGGTACTGGCAGTTGAGCAGCCCAACTGCTCAACTGGCAGCTGTGATTTGTTGCCATGGTTCACAGCCTTGAAAAATGATGTCTTTTTTTGCATGTGGTACCATAACTATACAGCAGAATTTCTCATATTAACCATTTTTAAGGGCACACTTCAGTGATATTAGTTACACTCACAAAGTTGTGCTACCCTCTCCACCTTTCATTACCAAGAATTTTTATGACTCCAAGCAGAAGCTCTGGACCTATTAAGAAACAACTACTCATTTCTCCTTCCCCACCCCTAACCTTTGGGTCTTGGTAATCTCTAATTTACTTCCTGTCTCTTTGAATTTGCTTATTCTACATATTTCATGTAAGTGAAATCAAGCACTATGATTTGTCATTTTGTGTCTGGCTTATTTCACCCAACATAATGCTTTCAAGGTCCATACATGTTGTAGTATGTATAATATCTTCATCCCTTTTTATAGCTGAAAAGTATGCCATTGTACGTATAGCCTCATGTTTTAATCCATTCATCTGCCAATGGACATTTAGGTTGTTTCCATGCTTTGGCTGTTGTGAATATTGCTGCCATGAACTGTTTAAGTACCTGCTTTCAATTCTTTGGGGATACTTACCTATGAATGGAATTGCTGCATCATAAGGTAATTCTATGTATAACGTTTTTCACTGCGGATACATCATTTTACAATCACACCAATAATGTATAAGTGTCCCGATTTTTCTGCATCCTTGCCAACACTTGTTATTTTCCACTTTTTTTTAAATAATAGCCTTTCTGGTGGGTTTAATATGGCATTGTGCTTTGTTTTTGTTTCATTTTACTGATGACTAATAATGGTGAACATCTTTTCATATGCTTATTGGCCTTTTGTACATCTTTATTTGGCAAACTGTTTATTTAAATCATTTGCCATTTTGTAATCAAGTTGCTAGTCTTTTTTTAAGTTGTAGCGATTTTTTATGTATATGTAGATATTAAACCCATATTAGATATATGATTTGCAACTATTTTCTCCCATTAATAGATAGTTTTTTCACTTTCTGAGTAATGTATTTTTATGCACAAAAGATTTTAATTCTGATAAAGACAAATTTAATTTTTCTTCTGTTGCTTGTGCTTTGGGTTTCATGTTTAAGAAATCATTGTCAAAACCAAGGTCAAGAAGCTTTACCCCCTCTTTTTCTCCCAAGAATTTTATGGTTTTAGCTCTGATATTCAGGTCTTTGATCCACTTTCAATTAATATTTATATATGATGTAAAGTAAAGGTCCAACTTCATTCTGATGGATGTGGATATACAGCTTTCCCAGGACCATTTGTTGAAGAAACTATGCTTTCCCCATTTAATGAACTTGGCATCATTGTTGAAAATCAGTTGGCTATAGATGTGCAGGTTCATTTCTACAACTCTCAATTCTATTCAAAATTGGTCTATATGTATATCTTTATGCCAAATCTCATTGTTCTGATTACTGTGACTTTGTATATGTTTTGAAATTGGAAAGTGAGACCTCTAACCTTGTTATTTTTCTGTACTGGTTTGACTATTGGGGGCTCCTTAAGATTCCGTAAGAATTTGAAGATTGATTTTTCCATTTCTCAAAAAAAAAAAAAAGGCTGCTGGACTGCATTTAGTTTGTAGGTTACCTTGAGTATCCTGACATTTTAACAGTCTTCTAATTCATGAACATAGGATGCCTTGTCATTTGTGTAGGTTTTCTTTAATTAATTTCAGCAGGTTTATAGCTTTCAGTGTGCATCTCTTTCACCTCCTTACCTAAATTTATTCCTAATAAGTTTAATTCTTTTAGATGCTATTGTAAATGGAATTTTCTTATTTTCTATTTCAGATTATTTATTGCTGATTTTTACTGTTAATCTTGTTACCTGCAACATCAGTTAATTAATTTATTAGCTCTAGTGATTTTCTTATAGACTCTTTGGGATTTTCTTTTCAAAGGATCATTTTGTCTATGAGTAGAGATAGAATCCCTTCTTGCTCTTCAATTTAGATGCCTTTTATTTCTCTTTCTTTGTCCAATTTCTCTGAATAGAACTTCCAATACACTATTGAGTTGCAGTGGTGAAAGCAGACATCTTTTTCTTGTTCTTGATGTTAGTGGGGAAGCTTTCAGTTTTCACCATTAAGTATAAAACTAGTTATCATTCTGAGGAAATTCCCTTCTACTCCTATTTTTTTAGAATTTTTTTAGAATTTTTATCATGAGAAAAGGTGCCAGATTTTGCCAAATAGCTTTTCTTCATCAATTAAAATGATCATATGTGTGTTTTTCCTTTCTTTCCATTTATGTGCTGATTTATGTTGAACCACCTTTGCATTCCTGGGATTCATAATGGCCATGGTGTATAATCCTTCAATATGCAGTTGGATATTATTTGCTAATATTTAATGAGTACTTTTGCATTTATATTCATAAGGTAAATTAGTCTGTAATATTCTTTTCTTGTGATGTCTTTACCTGGCTTTGGTATCAAGGTAATATTGGCCTTACAGAATGACTTAGGGAATGTTCCCTCCTCTTCAACTTTTTGGAAGAGCTTGAGAAGGATTGGTATTACATCTTTGAATCTTTGGTATAATTCACCAGGGAAGCCATCTGGTCCTGAACTTCTCTTTGTTGGAAGATTTTTTATTACTAATTCAATCGTTTTACTTGTGATGGGTATATTGAGGTCTTTTATCTTTTCTTGAGTCAGTTTAGGTAATTTTTGTGTTTATAGGAATTTATTTCATCTAGATTATCTGACTTGGCGTATTATTGTTCATAATATCCTTTTATAATACCTGTACTTACTGTAAGGTCAGTAGTAATGTCTCTACTTTTTTCTGATTTTACTTATGTTTTCCCCTTCATATGAGAAGAATGTCTATTTTTTTTGTTAGGTGTAGTTTATATATATATAAATATATATATATATATAATACAAATCTTCTATTTCCTTATTGATCTTCTGTGTAGATGGTCGACCTGTTACTGAAAGTGCAATTGAAGTCTCCAACTATTACGTCAACCTGTCTGTTTCTCTTCTCTGTCAATGCTTACTTCATTTATTTTGGTGCGTATGTGTTTATAATTTTATATATTCTTAATAGATTGACCCCTGTCAATATATAATTTTCTGCTGGTCTCTCATAACAGTTTTTTTTATGTTTTTATTTCAAAGTCTATTTTTTTCCAATATTAATATAGCCATGCTAGTTCTCTTTTGGCTGTTGTTGGCATGGAATACTTTTCTCACCTTTTCACTTTCAAACCATTTCATCTTGGAAGGCTTCCTTTTGCATTTATTGCATGTCAGATCTAGTGGTAGTGAACTCCCTCAGCTTGTTTATCTGTGAATGTCTTCATTTCACCCACAATTCTGAAGGATAGTTTTGCCAGACATAGAAATCTTCATTGACTTTTTTTTCTTTCAGCACTTTAAATACATCATCCCACAGTTTTCTTGCCTCCAGAGTTTCTCATGAGAAATCAGCACTTAATCTTTCTGAGGATACTTTGTACACTGCAGGTCATTTCCTTCTTGCTGCTTTCTTGCTGCTTTAAGGATTCTCCCTTTGTCTTTGGCCTTTGACACTTTGACTGCAATGTGTCTAAATGTGATCCCCTTTCAGTTTACCCTACTTGGATTTCTTTGAGTTCGATGGATGTATACATTCATGGCTCTCATCAAATTTTGGAAGTTTACAGCCATGATTTTTGAAATATTCTTTCTGTCTCTTTTTTTTCTCTTCTCCTTCTGGGACTCTCTTAAAGCATATGTTGCTACGCTTCATGGTGGCCCTCGGGTTCCTTAGGTCCAGCTCACTTAATTCGTTCTTTTTTTTTTCCTGCAGACAATAATTTCAATTGTTCATCTTCAAGTTCACTAATTTTTCTTCTGCCTGTTCAAATCTGCTGTTGAACCCTTCTAATGAATTTTTATTTCCATTACTGTACTTCTCAACTCCAGAATTTCTATTTAGTTCCTTTTAAAATTTTCCATCTTTTTACTGAATTTCTTCTTTTCTTCATATATTGTTTTCCTGATTTCCTTTAGTTTATTGTCTATGTTTTCCTTTAGTTCATTAAACTTATTTAGGATAATTGACTTAACATCTTTGGATCAGTAATTTCCATGTCTGAGATTCCTCAGGATAGTTTTTGTCACTTTATTTTGTTCCTTTAAAATGGATCATCTCTTCCTGTTTCCTTGTATGTCTTGTGATATGTTGTTGAAGTCTAGATATTTGAATATTTTGATTTGTTATCTAAATTCTCCCCCTTCACCAGGGCTTGTTGGTGTTTTGGGTTTTTGTTTTCAATCATTGAAGGTTATATTGTAAATTGGCCTTCTTTCTAGGCTCTTCTTTCATGCTTAATAATGGGATCAGGGTACACAAAAGAAGAGGTCAGTCAGTATGCAAGGTACACTTTTTTCAATTTAAAGCAGCATATCAACCGCTCACATATCAACCAAATGAACATAAATGTATTTGGCCCATAAAAGTCTCTAAACTGGGCAATGAAATCATCGCAACTTTTTTCATCCATTTCAAATTTTGGAAACCCTAGACTTTGCATCTACAACAGCAGACATAGGCTTGAGTCATACATGAGAACAGTAAGATTGGCCTTTCATTTATCCAACATGTTAGCCAATAGTATTATAGTACTGGGTAAACAAAAGTGAAATAAACAATTAAAAAATCCATAACAAGCTTATATTTTAGTGACACAGGGATTCATATTGTCATCTTTTGGGAGGGAAGGGAAAGAAGTGACTTTTCTTATATAATTAATATATGAAAATTGATGGAATGGCTTTTGAGTCCCAAGGAACTGAGTTCAAAAGAGTAGTCTGCAGAAGTTATCAATATGGTTCTTAAAAAGGCCTATAGTTTAAATGTATTTTATAGCAATAAAAGTCCTGCATTCCTGAGGCTCAACATATCCTGTCAAATGTGCAGTCGTATATGATACTAGTGAAAAACAAAAGGCATATTATATAGAGCAAGGGTTTCAAAAAGCTATGTTGCTATGTTGTATAGCTGAGTGTATACCCACAATTAGCATCAGATTTTACATGGTTCACTTCCATAAAGCAATGGCAAAAGCAATACTATCATGCATTTACATGTTGTTTTATTATTACAAAATACTTCTATCCACATTTCATCTATGAAGCTACCCTATGAATCAGGCAGAACTGGAAGAGAGCTTAAAAAGTTTCCTAAACTTGCCCAGCTCCATTCCCCGATTCTATTCAGTCCTTTTATGCTGAGATTAAATACATCACCAACTACTGTGAATAAACACAATGAACAATTCTTTAATGCAGAACTAAAAGTCTGCTTTACTCACATTTTTCAATGTTACATAAAATTAACTGGAAGGCGGATTTTGTTGAGATCTCTCTGAAATGTTTATGGTGTGGGTGTGTGTGTGTGCATGTATTCCAGCTGTAATAGTGGATGACTTCTATATATAGAAGCAACTCTCTTGATGGTAATAGATAGGATCCCTTGTTCCTTTCTCCACCATATTCACTTAAAAGTACTGCCTTTTTCCCCCTAGTAAACTGACACCATCTCACAGTAGAAAGTTCTGGAAAGGTTTTTATATGTTCCACTCACTTCATTTCTTGAAGAGTAATTTTATGTGTAAATAAAGTCTTTATGGAGTTTAAAATATCCTGTTTCATAGCCAGTATTCCCAAGGAAAACTGTTATGATGGCCAAATCAAATGCTCCCACTACACAGATGAGAAGTCTGAATTAGGAAATTATGTGATTTTTCTTTTGAAATTCAACTGGACTTCTTTAGGGAGCATTAGATGTCAAATTCTCCAAAGGAATCTATTTCTCACATCTCATCTGAAATACATACATGGTGCATTTCATGATAATGTTAAACGCCACATTCTGCTGTTTTTTTATTTCTTAGCTATTAACTTATCTTTTAACCAAATATAATCAGAAACACCTAAAACATTATCACTGATACTAGCAGATACCCACAAGAACCTTGGTCCCCTGGAGCAAACTAAAGAAGTATCTTTTATTGAGTTCCTTTTTAGGAAGAAGGGCTAAATCAACAAAGCTGATATTTGAAACCCTCCTTTTGGAATACCCATATTCAAAGGTTAATTCAAAGATAATAACTGGAAGTTTATTAAGAATTTATTTCTAACCAAGTAAAAATAAATGTTTTATGTACTATTAAGTCATGTAAAATTCCATGACCAATATGTCTTACTTTACTAACCCAAAAGGTAAAGGAAGTATCTGCTTACATTTTAGCAATTTTTGGACACCCATAAGGAAAAATGGAGAAGGTGCAATACACTGTGACGACTGTGTTCAGTGAAAGTTTTGACAGGGATTACAAACAGGCTCTAAAGTGTGAACCCCTCTGTATATGTGTGTATACTAATATTTGCCTTGGTACTCAAAGGAAAATAATTGCTGGGTGTTTGTGTAGATATACAGTATAATTAAGTATGAAATCCTTCTGGAAATATATAAATTTATTGAACATATGGCTGTATCAAGAGTAGTTACAAAAAATAAGAATAATATATAAGGGGCATCATCTACATATAGCAGATAGAAATGTGTTAGAATTATTGACAATACAAGATCATCTAAAATTATTTATTCAAATCTCGCACCCCCAAAAAAATAATGCCTAGTAACATCTGCATTGCATAAACTCACTTCCCAGTTAAATAGATTCCAGCTTTAAAAGAGGCTTGAGAAACAAATGCATACATATGTGTTTAATAGTCATCAGATAATTATGCTTTAATGCAAAAGATTACCATATTATGAATAAAATGAATTATGAGGGCTGAATGTAGAGAACATTAAAATAGATTTTGTGAACAGTTTATGAAACATGGATGGTAATAAAATCATAGGAGAAAAACAGAAAAGTCAGATGAAGCACATGTAAGGTGGAAAAAAGTTTAAAATCAAGAACACTAATTTTTAATGCAAGAATTCAGTAAACCCATCCAGTAAAAGCATTACAATAAATCTGAAGGAATTAAAAAAAAAACTGCTATGCATTGTTTTTGTTTTTGTTTTGTTTTGTTTTGTTTTTTTGGGAAACTGCTATGCATTGTTAGAGCATGTGATCCTATATACATATTTATGTTATTTTAAATGGTAACTATAATTTATATACATCTAGTTTCAAAAACATTATTTTTGCATTCATGTCAATTTAATGATATTAAATAAACTATGAAAACATAGCCAATATGATCTATAGATATTTGCTTAACTGTTATCATTATTACTGTATTAAAGGTTAACATGTCAATAAAATTGTTAATTAGAAAATCAATAGGAAATATTTGACTTGAAATATTTTAATTAGAGAAAGTTCCTTAGCCTCAGTGTCTTTGCCAACAAGTTTTTTGAAACAACTAAGATTGTTTTGCCTTCTGCAAACACAATGGCACTCAAATTTCTTTATAATTATATATATATATAAATATATATATATATATATGCTGAAAAAACAATATCTCAGGCTAAAATGTGATATGCCAAGTTTCATCATATGCCAATCAGTCAAACTGATTGATTTTAAAACTGTATATATATATATATATATATATATATGTGTGCTGTAAAAACAGAATATCCAAGGCTAAAATGTGATATGCCAAGTTTCAAAGATTTCCTTGGAAATATTTTTCAGGATGATAAATTTCCGAAAACAGTGTTTTATAATAGAAAATACAACTAACTATTTATATGAAGGTATTTATACAAGCAGCATGACCTCATATCTATAAAGTTTAAGAAACCTATTGGGATGTATAATTTTGTCAGAGTTATAGAATTCATATTCACAAGCTGTTATAGCAGGACATTTGCTGGGGAAGCCTGGCTTATTATTTGGCTTAGAAGGCACAATTCATTGTTCTAAATAGTTACTTAAATTTTGGCTGTTATATCACTGAGAAAAAACAAGTACATCAATGACTTTTTGGTTATGCCATATTATATAAAATGGCAGGTTGGGAAATCACATCAGAAATGTGCTGAGAATCTTCAGCTTTGTAATTCTCTTCATTATGCACAATAAGGCTATTCAGCCACCCACAAAATCCATTCAAACTTTGAATAAAATTTTTCAGATCTTAAAGAACTCCTCCACCAAAATCCTCAATAATGTAATGTTTATTTTCTGATTAGCAAGAGCAATCAAAATACCAGGCACTTGCATGGCTATAGACATACACTGAATAGTCTCAGAAAATTAAAAAGAGACTAATTAGTACATTTATGGTATCTTAAACCTCAATTTGTATAAACATTTTTGGTATTTGTTAGGGATGAATTATTGAGTGCTAAAGGTGACAGAATGAGGGGTTCATAGAAATAATATCATATCTACTGAAACTAGATGAGGTCGATACACTTGGAAATTGTGACTACTATTATTAATGGGCCATAAAGGGTGTTATAGTGTGCTACTCAGATCCTCTTTTCAGGACTGAGTCATTCCAAGAAGTTAGAAGTTTGACAACTGATGGCACCTCACTGAGCCCCTTTCAGGAATTGCCCTCAGCTAAAGAAAGTCGTCTTTCCCAAGATCATGTCCCCTCTCGGTCAGCATCCAATGAGTGGTTAGCACAGCCCTTTTGCTTCAAGATAGTACAACTCTTAGGAGCCATCCCAGCTCTAGAGATCCCAATGGGACTAACTGAGGCCTTTGTTGTTACTGCATCACAGTTCAACTTCTTTGTCTGCCCAGTCGTACTTCCCTCACTTCCTCACAAGCATTGAACCAAGGGCAAAACCTTCCTGTTCCTAAATCTTCATCTGAGAATCTGTTTCTAGGGGAATCAGACCTAAGAAAATTGGTGGCAGAAGTGGTTTCTAAGATCGAATCAGGGAACTGGAGGAAGGTGGCACATCGATACTCCCCTAGTATGTTGCAGTAGTGCAACTGTTAAGATATTTACTAAAAGGAACTACAGCTTAAATTTTTTAGAGCTTCACATGAAGTTCTACTTGAAAATAGCAAAATTTATATGGATGTTCATATAAGACCATCAATGAATTTGAGAAAGACAATAAATACTTAGTTTGATTAACCACCAATGTAAGGCTTAGTGTGAAAATCAGAAGACCTCCTTGGCAGTCTATAAAGAGGCTCTCATCTCCTACAGCCAAAATACAGAGAAAGCTGAGGATTAGATGCAGGAATTATTTATAAGTTAGCAAACATCCAGAGAAAGTTGAATTTCCCAACTATGCAAATCTACTATGCCACCTATACAAATCTCCTATGCAAAAAGCCATTATTGGGAGTGAGTGAGATTCTGTGGATTTAAGGTGGGGATATCTGGTAAATGAATTAAAAAATCTTGAATCCCAACATTCCCCAATCCCTCAAGATGGCAAAAGTATCCCACTCTTTCTGTCAAAGTATAGTGCTACCCCCACCCCTGTATTGATGAAAAACAATGCAGAGTCTTCTGTCTTTTAAGAAAACACATGTTCCCATGTATATTTCCATCATCTCCCCAATGGCCATCAAATAAAAAACTAGGGTCAATTCACAACATAAAGCAACCAGACATACTGGGTCTTGCACATGGAGGAAAGGAACTACATACAAAGAAAGGGCTGCTGGACCTAGTCAACATGTTCTGACGGGATCCAGTAAAGTACATGTGGGCACATTCATGGATCCTGAATGTGCTGGATCAATGATAAGGAATTTACCAAAGCTGTAAATGATGCATTGATGAGAAGGCTCATAAGCTATTCTCATTTACTTGACAAAGACAACCGCAAACATTTATGGACTTCTCCCAGGACTATATTAACTCTCTTACTATTTGTCATGGCATATTTTGAAGTGACCTCAAATATTTAGACATTCTACAGAGCATCACATTGATCCAGTATGAAAGGATACTAAATACAAATGCATTAAATAAATTATAGAAGAAATCTAAGGGATCTTTGAACTCTACAGAGTATTTGGCAGTCATTTTGTGTTTGTTTTTTGTTTATTTGTTTCAGATACATCCATTAAAAAAAAAGATCCCTTAGGTGTCTGACAAATACTATAAGAAGCCTGCCTTCGTATGGTGTATTGACATAGTGTAGAGATTAAAAATGCCATGCATGAATGCTACTACCGCTCCATCTCAGTCCCAGGGCAAACAATGTAATCAGATGTGGCACTTCTTCACAATCAGTCCAGACATGGTCTCCTAGGCCTTCTCAGCACAACTCTCCAGGTATCTATCATCAATGATTGATTCTAGCATTCCAGACAAAATATATTTGCCATCCCTGCTACAGTGGAATGTGTTCTTACCATTATTTACTTCATTTACTCCTCTATAAAATGAAAATCTTAATAGCCATGAAGAGCTATGGCAAACCCAAGTGCAGTGCCATCTAGCAAATAACAGTTACAGGTATTCATTTTTGTTCATTTATTCAAGCACTTAATGGTTATTGGACACCTATCATTGTTAAAATCTGTGCTAGACCTTGATCAAAGACAGTTCATTTGAATAAGAATATTAATTGTAAAAGAGTTACCCTAGTTAAAATATTTTTAAAATAAAGCATTATTTTAAAATATTCCTAAAATAAAACTGTTATTCTAACAGCTGCTTTTTCTAATACCACTACTAAAACTAATCTCAGAAGTCTCAAAATGATAGCAAAATAAGCCACTAGTGTGGCAGTGAAACAATCTGGAAAGAAATACCTAGAGACATGCAAACCAGAGATCATTTCATTACTCTTCCTCACTCTCGTTTGTTTAAAAGGGGAATGGTAATGGCACTTGACCCACAAGTTCATAGGGAAAATTAAATAAGAACATGGATATAAACCAATAGGCACAGTGTGTGATGAAGAGTTAATATGTGATCAATATTTATCATTTGTCTTTAATAAATGGTTAATGAAAAGATGTGAAATATTTCTTTCTAATAATCTGTCAGAAGGATATCTTAAAATTATTCCATTTATCCTTTTAAGATATACCTGCTGTGGTAGTCTGAAGTTATATATATCCCAGAAAAGGATGTGCTTAAAGCTAATCCATTCCTGTGGCTGTGAAGATGGACCCATTGTAGGTAGGATCTTTTGGTGAGTAGGGCTTTAAGTTGAGATATGACCCATTTCTCAGGTTGGGTCTCAGTTCTCTTACTAGAGAACTTTATAAGCGGTTAAAAGACACAGAATATAAAGCCCCAAAGAAGTTCAAAAAAAAAAAAGCCAGAGACTCTAAGAGAGACAGAGCTAAGCTTAGAAAGCCACAGACAGGGCAGCCATTGTTGAAAGCAACAAAACCCAGAAAAGAAGGACCAGCAGATGCCACCATGTGCCTTCCTATGTGACAGAGGAGTCCCAGATCACCAGCAACTTTTCCTCAGGAAGAAGGTCTCATCCTGATGATGCCTTGATTTAGACATTTTCACAGCCTCCAAATTGTAAACCTGTAAGTTAATGAAGCCCCATTGTAAAAGCCATCCCATTTCTGGTACATTGCATTTCATCAGCTTTAGCAAACTAAAACATCTTCTTATTTAAAATTGGCAATGAAAGGAATCCTTGATAGTAGAACAGATTAGTCTTATAAAGTTCTTGCTACAATTGAAGTAAGACATGGAAATTACTCAGGGTCCTTCAGCAAGCAGCTCAAAATACTTTAGAGATATTATCCCATTCAAGAACCAGCTGACAATTTTATCCACACCCATCCTGTTCCACCTGGCAATGTCAACGTTGGTTCAAACCTCTGAGAGACAACAGAAGGGCATTCACTTCCATATGAGGATTGTTTATCCATATGAGATAAATAAGAGCTCGTATTCAAAACCTGACAGAACAATGTCATAACAGAATACAGGAGCCACAGCCATCTACTTGTTGAAAACTGTGTGTATGGAAAAAAGTATTAATTTAAAAGGCAAATTACTACATTAGTAATTCTGATTAGCATCACATACTTAGAGACAAAGTATCAAATAAGTCCTATATCCTCTTCACAAGTTAGATTTTAATTTCTTCCCTCACCCCAGAGAGTTTCTTTCAACTTTAAAGAGTAGTCTTTGAGAACAGAAGATCCAATAAAAAATAAGTAAATGCAGAACCTCTTGTGGAAGATGGAGCTGGCAGACGGATGGTTGGATATTCATACCACCAGCATATGGTCCAAGTTGGCCCACACCCTTGAGCAAAAGAGACTTTAAGTTGCCTTTAAGGATCCCACACACCCATTTTGTTATCTTCTTTGGGGTACACTGATTACTCTAATTGCGACTTTGGATAATGGAGTGGAAAACATTTTGACCTCAAAATCTATCAGAATTTTCTACAGGAAACCATATCATTAGGGACATTCAAATTGGAAGGGCAATGAAATATACTGAAAAAAATTCAAGTGGAGGGGGATAGGCAGAAATTTTGAGGATTCTAGGTCCACGTATAGAGCCCCAGGCATGGAGCCCCGGGTAGAGGCCCTGCTTGCTCATGTCTAAGAGAGCTAGTGTCTAAAAGTTAGAGTCTGCTCTCTGCAACCTGGACCTTCTTCAGGCTTTCCCACCTCAGTAAACAGCATAGTTTTCTCTCTGAGTGCTCAGGTGTACTCACACACTTGGACTTGACTCCACTCTTCCTCTCTCATGCCCTGTATCCAGTCTATCACAATTCCTATCTTACCTGCAAAGTAATTATCTCTCACTGGACTACTGCAAGAACATTTTAGTTGGTCACTCTGCTTCCACTTGTGCCACCCCCTCTCCAAGGTTTTAAAACATGTCAGATCATATTGTTTCTTGTTCAAAAACCCACGACTTCCCATTTCCCTCAGAGAAAAATCGGAAGTCTTTACCACAGCTTTCGAGGTAAGGTCTTCCATGGTCTTGTATCTCATCAACTCACTGACATTCTCCCTCAACCATCTCCCCACCTCCTCTTCATATACACTGACTTCTTTGCTGCTCCTAGAGCATCATGGGCTCAAATGACTAGGCATTCTCACTTCCCTCTGATGGACTGCTCTTACCCCAGATATCTATGTGGCTTAAACCCTCACTTCCCTCATGCCTCTGCTCAAATGTCACCTAAAGAAGGACTTTATTTGTACTAGAAACAGTACCCAAAAAAGCCACAAAAACAAATAACAGCAACTCCTCTCCATGGTCAATCATCCTTAATCTTTATTGTTCTTTTAGCATTCACTACCACCGAACATTTTAGATATGCATCTGTCTATTGTCTGTCTCTTTCCATTAGACTTTGAGCTCCTCCAGGATCTGGACTTTGGTCCCTAGAACAAGGCCTGGCATATAACATGCTCACTGAACACCTGTAGAGTAAATAAATGGATATGACTCATCCAATCAAAGTTCATAGTAGCTACACATATTTCTACCATCAGTCACATAATAGAAGATGTTCACACTCATGTTGTGGCTTTGAAACTCACAAAACTCTTGAATTATACATAATTACTGCTGATACACTAAGCAGACAACTAGAATCATTATTTGCCCACTAACTGCCCAAGGGAAACCTTCAAAAAATATTTGGAGTGCAATTTGTAGGTAGTGAGGAAGCTTCAACAGAAAGAAGGTCAGTCAACACCTGCTCCACTGCCTTTTTGAAGGGTACATTGTCCATGGTCTAATGGAAAACACATTTCTTTTCTATTGTACAGACTGTTCTAGGAAGTGTGGGATACAGTTAAAATTTTTCACTAGTATTATTGGATATCATAGTGTCTAGACCTTAAGGACCAAATGCCTACCAGTGTGCATGATCTTGAGGGGGTTGCCTAAACTGGAAGGGAAGGGTTATGATCATGGTTAGCAACACAGCTTCAACTTACAAAGGGCACATGGAATTCTGTGTCTATTAATAAGCTGGGCTTATTTGGTATTTACTACTGGCAATCAGTAGGAAACTCAATCATCAATGAACACCAATCCAAACAGGGAGGAACATATAATTGCCCACCATACTAATCTAGCACATAGCCTTTAGCCATAACATTACATAAAATTGCAAATCTAACCACATTAGGTTTGGTTCCACAACAGCAACAACAAAAATCACAATCTGAGCATTAGACATATTCGTTGTTTCGGAGTTGGTTATTTTTATCTCAGGGTATTTCGGTGAAAAAAATGAAGAATGCTTAGGAGTAGACAATGACAATTAAATACAGTACATGATCCTAAATCGGATCTAAAAAGTAAAATAAGCTGGGCTTCCCTTTCATCCATTCATTCTTTGAGCCCTTATTGACCACCTGCCTGGCATACAGTAATGAAAGAAATAATCAAAAGGTGCCATCTTTGTAGAGCCTACAGACAATAATCAAAAGTAAATAAATAAAAATATATGGCAGGTCAGAGGGTGATAAGTGTTATGTAGAGAAACAAATCAAGGAAGGGTGAGAAGAACTGGGGAGGGGGTGGGCATGCTGCAATTTTACACTAAGAAGGTACACTTTGAGAAAAGAAAGAATAGAAGAATGTTGGGGAGTGAAGGGGAAGGGAAGGGAGAAAAGCAACACAGATATCTTGGGAAAGAGCCTTCCTGGCAGAGAACGCAGTCAGTGAAGTGTTCTCAGAGTGGATGAGGGAATGCATCCAGCCTGTTAACTATTCTAGAAAGATATGGAAGGCCAGTGTAAAATGGAAAAGAGTGAGCAAGCTGTAAAGTAATAGGAATCAGGTCAGAGCTGTAGAGAGGGCCAAGGTCAGGCGGGGACTTGGTAGACATAGTAAAGATTTTTATTCCCAGGAAGATGGAAACCTTTGGAGGGTTTTGAGGTAGAGGAATGACATGACCTGAGGCCCCATTTGCTGGGTTCACTGTGGCAGCCCTAGTGAGGATAGGCTAAAGAGTCCAGGGTAGAAGCAGGGAGCTGAATATTTAGGAAATTACAGCAATATACCAGGTGAGAAGGGATGGTAGCTTAGGTTAGGATGTTTGAGTAGAATGTTTGAGTATGTGATAAAGGCAGGGCCAACTAGATTTATTAATTATCTGATGTGGCACAGGAGAGAAAGAGAGGAGATCCTGAGGGTACAATAACTTTCGACCGCAAGATAGGAAGCCAAGATGAGAACCTTATATCCTGAAGTACCCTAGACATTCCAGAATGTTAAATGCATAGGAAGATCACATGCTTATGAGAGAAAAATAGCCTCAAATATAAGGAAAAGCAAAGTAAATTGTTAAATTTATTCATCATCTGTTTCTCCATTAAACACTTTCTTACCTTCCCTCAGAATGCTAGTAATATTTCCTGCAAGAAGCCTTCTCCCATTTTACACAATTAAATTCATTCACCCTAATGATACCCTTATTTGTGCTTTCCATTTTACTCCCAAAGCCTCCAAAACTGAAACCTCACCTCTAGATACCAGTTTTAGTAATTAGCCTTAAGTAAAGATTTATCATTCCCCAATCACTGAACTTTAAACTATATAGTTGTGTTGACCTTGTTTCCCACTTTAGGTGATGAGCTCCTGAGCCAGAGCATTTATTCTGTTTGATCACCTGTGACATACAACCTCACACCAACCTTGAGCAAAATAACTAGGGCAGGAGGTGGCCTGCCAGCATTTCCAAGTTCCTGATAGGACTTACCATCAGCAATCTCAGGTTTGCATCCGGTGATTTCCAGACTGCTTTTCACACGCTGATGCTTCACCTGGCTCCATATTGTAACAAACTGACCTTCCCTGATCCCAGCTCTAATTAAAACTTGTATTTTGTTTCCTTAGGCCTCCGAACCCCCGATAAGGTTGCTGTTGATTGTATTCCACTTCTCTTTCCAAGTGGTCAATTTCATTTTTGATAGACCGTATCTTGAACCCAGAGGTATCTCTAAGGTTGAGAATGTGAGCAGGATGGTAAAGAGGTGGTTTGGGGCCTGCTTAGTTTCTCATCCTTCTTAAATCACATCGCATGGGTATTTGTTTATTCTGTACAAGTCTAAATCTAGCCCTACTTAAACGTTCCCCATACAGGGGGTGGTTGGTTGGGAATTCAATAAATTATGTTGCTTGAAGAGAGTACAGCTGTTACCACACTGTACTTTAAAGTACTTCGTGTACTTGAAGACTTCCTAATGCATCCTCAACCTTCATCCTCAAGCTGAACAAGTGGGCAACAGACTCCTTGAAATTTTGGCCTGTAGGACCCAATCTAAATACTCCCTTACTCAGGCTTTGGTTGGAACCTGGCTACAGAAGTCAGTTCTGTTTCAGTCTCCATTTAAAGAGCAAAAGAACTTACAAAATCTTTGCTAAGTGATTAAAACAGACACAGACAGGGTGAGAGAGAGGGAAAGTGAGTAAAATGAGCTGGAATATTTATCCTTGTGCATAGAGAATTAAAGGACAATGATATAATTTAAATATGTGAAGAGTTACGTTGTTTGGATAGATCAGTGTATCTCCCCATTTTTATTTAACACAGAGTTAAACTTAGTATTTTATTTAGTTATTTGGGTTAAACTTGTAGTTGAATAACTTAGATGAATTTTCCAGAAAATGAGGGCTGTTAAATACTCTGAGAGGCTATTGTGATGAATGCAATATCTCTGACTTAAACATAGGTTGGCCATATATCCTTTTCTTATTCAAGGCAGTCCCTACTTTACACCTGTTGCCCTGGAGTAATTATTAATACTGTCCTGGTTTATCATAAATTACATGTTCATCCTACTTAAAAGGTGTGTATGAGCTTACTTGAAAGGAATTCAGACTTAATTATATTATACATTCCTTCTAGTCCTGCCAATCTATGCTTTTACCAGAATACGTAAGCTTTCATAGAGATAGAATAAGATTATTATCTCTGTTTCTGGTTATAGTTATCACAGTTCCACCATGTAACTACGATCACCAAGAACAATGACAAATAAGCAAAACCATCCCTCTAAGAATCCTTTAACCCAAGTACTTGAGCTGCCCTGGAGACTGAGCCTTTTTTACCTCTCTGGAAATGCTATGTAGGTGGTAATCGAAGCAAACATGGGAAGATGGAGCCTTGTCTTCAGTGCAGCTTCCCCTACAGCTATCTTTGGCTAATGCCTTTTTCTTTTTAATTTTTTTCCTATCCTTCCTTGGATCCACTAACCCCAAAGTATGCAAACTGCTGCTGCTCCCCAAATCTCATTAAAATTTACCCAACCTAGTTTATAATCTCTCACAACCATGATCTTGGGTATGCAAAAAACCATCTTCCCCAGAGGTAGCAAACCGAACATTTGAGCAGGCAGGCATTTCTACACCTTTCCCTGCCAGTGAACCAACCCTAAGATACATGCTGAGCAATCTGGAATCTCTTAGGTTTTGACCTCTCAGAGCCACTTGAAATAATCATCCTCAGGGAACACCAGTTAAAAAAGCTTAGGCAGACATGCCCCAAGGCTGGGGAGGAAGAGAGTCCAGAGTGTAATTTAAATAGAATTAAATGGGACTTTACAGCCCAAAATTTCACCGTGGAGGAAATATTACTTCAGTTAGTTTGCCTCTAAAAGTGCCCAATTAGATTTCTTATATAATAAAGTAAAAGAGCCTGCCTAGAGATTTGGCAAGAGGAGTAAGATCCATACAGCAGAGACTGCTATGCACACAGCTAGGGTACACTCCCTTGTCACCCTCACATCTGTGAATGGCCATTAAACTGATTTCTGGCAAATGGAATATAAGCAAAAGTATGTCACTTCCTGAGTGAAACAGTAAGAACTGGGTATGCCTTCTCCAAGGTCTCTTTTTCCACCCTCCCAGCTAAATGGAAAGGACTCCTGGGACATAGAAGAGTGCAGGGCCACAAGAAAAAGGAGCCCGGGTATCTGAATGACCACATGCAGAACTGCCCGAACAGACCTTCCATGCTGGACTTGAATAAGAAATAATTTATGATTATGCTAAGCCACTGAGAATGAGGGGTTGCTTGTTGCAGCATTTAGATATACTGGCTAATAAAATCCAGTTTTTAGATGTGGAGAAATTTAAGCTTGTGTTTGCAGACTCTCCTTGTAGCAAGATTAAAGACCTTTTAAGTGTCTTTAAGAAAGATAACTGAGGCTAAAGAAGGACATTAGCTTCTGTAAAGCTGTCTTACCTTTCTCTGTAATTTCTCACTTTTCCAGATGTTCTAACGTCCTGCGTCAAGAGGAAAAACATGTATTCAGAAGTAAATTTGATTTTGATTTCAAGGATGAATTCTTTTGGGGGATGGGGAAATAACTAGCTCTCATTCCAGGTCATATAAACAAATCATAGATTGTTATTTATGTATTTGTTTATTTGCTCATTTACTCTTTCATTCATATACAAATTGGGGGTGGGGAACTGTCAACAGGCAAGAGAAATGGGCAGGAAGACATGATAATTCACCAAGAGAGTAAAAACATATTTTTGTTTAAAATTATTTAAAGGGACACTGTCTGCTGTATTATGAACAATGAGCTCGCATGAAACTGCGAAAGAAAACCTACTCACTTGATCAAAGCCTTGGACTTCCATTTTCAAAGCTGAGCTTTCTTAGGACTTTAAAGTACGGCCAATATAACCAGAGTAAGACTATTAAGGTGTGACAGCAGGACGCCTTTCCAACTCTATGAAATGATTTCCAGTGGTCTGAATAACTAGACATCATCACTGTCCTTTACTGTTCCAAAAAAGTACTTCTCAGTATGTTCTGTATTATGTGAATCTCATGTTCTGTTTCATGTGATACCCATAAGCCATTCTGTCCAAATTCCAATTCCAGCTTTTTATAAGTTCAGCTGTGATCTACGATTCATTCTGTTAAGTCTTTTCCATAATCCCTCCATTCCATATTATATATACACCTTCAGTGCTTCCTTCCCTCCCTCACATCCTAACACCTTCATTTAATCGCCTCTTAATCATTTGTCTGAAAAGTAAACCCTCCAGTCACTTATTGTTTCCTTCCAGATGCTGCTGTTGAATGACTCCCTGTGGACGTCACCTAACATTCCGTCCATGGTCAGCTGGCTGTGCAGACTGGGATTCCAGTACTCCTAAGCTTTTAAGCTCCTTCTTTCCAAGAAAACTCATAGCTAACACCATTATTTCCTCACAAAAACAGCTAACATCTGCAGAAGGAGACTTCAAAACAAAGAGAAAAATGCAGTTCTGCTAATGTTGGACGCAACCTTTATCAGTCATTGAAGGCAATAAATCCATGCTCTTCTTTTCCATTTCTATTAAAAATAAGCCATAGTGGCAGACTTTCAATTTCCCCTCAGAGGAACAGTTAACAAACAGGTTACACGCAATGACTAATTGAGTCTTTATGCCTTCCAGCAAAATGAACTAAATCTTCACTTGGAAAATGAGCCTCTAACAAAATTCATCAGGCTGCTCAAAGTTTAATTTTATTCTGCATATCAATAATTCATTTTAGCAACATTATTTAATTCAGTCAATGATCTGTAATCGCCAACAAACTGCTTATTCTAAAGTAATAGCATGTCCTATTTGTCAAGGTTATTTATTCCCAGAAGATGTTCATATTAACAACTTTGTATACAATTAAACCGTTATCTTATAAAAATCTTTTTAAAACTTTGATCTAGTTTGTCCCACAATCTCAGTTAATGCAAGTTCCTATTTATAAATTAGGAAATGAGGTCCCTTTCCAAGCCTCCTAATTCCCAGCTGTTTCCTTTATAGACCGTAATAGCCTTTAGTCATGGATTATTCTTCTAGATCAGTGGTTCTTAAATGTTAACGTGCGTTAGAATCCCCTGTAGAGCTTGTTAAAACACAGTTTCCTGGGCCCATCAGAGATTATGATTCATCAGGTCAGAGTGGGTCCATGAATTTGGTCGTTCATAACCAGCTCACAGGTGATTCTGATCCTACTGATTGAGGACCACAATTTTAGAACCATAGCTCTAGCTTAAGCCAATTAAAAATAATCTATAACATTATTTTTAAGTAATAGCCCATTACCATCAATTATAACAACAGTAAAAGCCCTCTATCAATACAATATAAAATAGATTAAGAATCTAATTTTTATAGCACACGCATTCTAATTCTACAACTTGAATAGTACTTTGCAACTCCTTCCTTCCAGACACCACTATTTTATTTTTAAGTAGAATTGAGTCCTCTTTCCTCACTTGGACCATTCCAAATAGGTCTTCTCGGCATATATTAGACTACATACATTGACATTTTAAATCATAATTCCAGATTCTCAAACAATTCTATAAAAATCTCTTTGCAATATTCATAAACCATTACATTTTCTATCCCTTGTTAAGTTTTCAGTAGTATTTTAGAAGTACTAGAAACATCTGCATTTATTAGAGTGTGGTGAAAGAAACATACACATATTCGAAGTATTTTAATCCTGAATAGTTTGAGCCAATGGGAGACAATTGTTGGAAAGGCATCAGGACCTGTCAACCTCCTCTCCCTTCGCCACCCCCACAACGCCCTCTACACTCAGGACTCCCTGTTCAGCACTTGTTGAAAGAAGAGGTTAGAACCTAAATGCTTAACTTACAAAGTGCTGATCTAGAAAAATGAGATGGGCCTGCTGTCCAAATTCACATGGTAGCAAACCTAAAAACTTAAGATGGTCTTTCAAAGTTGAGGTAATATATAGATGTCATAAGGACACTCAAAGTTGATACCAGAATACGGTAAGCAGGGCAGGCTGGACAAACCCAGCAGGTGTGGTGAAAGGGGTTATGAAGGGCTGAACAGGTTCTTCTATCCTCGTCAATGCCTTTCCTCCATGTCTGCTTTTCAGAGGTTCATCTCTGGTTCCTCTGATCAGATCAATCTCATAGTCAAATCTCTCCAGTTGCTCCAAGTCTTACCTCTCTTTGGACAACTCATCACTTCCCCCTGAGTGCTCTACCTCCAAAAATTATACTTTGACAAAATCAACATTTCCTTGCCAGTAGTAAAAAGGCACTGGCACACATTCATATACATAAACCTAGGCCCAGAAAGACTTACATTTATACACTCACAGTATATTTCAATATGGATGGTGTCATTTTCAATAGGTATGTGCATTTGCATATACATACTGATAAGGAGACATATTTATAGGGACAAATTCATGAACAATAAAAGTTTGTCTTCATAAAATTAGAGCAACTAAAATTTGTAAACATTGGAAAGTATTTAAAGTTGTCTTTTGTAAATTTTGTTTCAGTTGAGGTAATTAATGAATCATAAACTAATGTTCCACGAAAGTACTGATGTGGGCCAATGGGAATGGTGGTGGTGGTTGTTAATGCCAAAATTTCAAAATATAAACACTCCCTGTAGACCAATATAATTGTCCTCTGCCACAACAATAATCAAAAGGTCAAAACTGTATGAGAATATGTTTGTATTTTCTGGTTTTCAATTATTTTGATTCCTATGGTATATAGGATACTTCACTAACGATAAGGCATAAATCTAATTTTTCACACGTATTTTTCTTTCCTGCAAATTAATGAGAAATCATTTCTACAGTAGGTTTTAGCCCATTTTAACATTTCAGACTTTCTAGAAGAGTTCTTAGCATTCATTTTCTCCTGTCTCTACTGGACACCGAAAACATCCTCAAATACCCTGTTCATCTGAAAAAAGAAAAAATGTCATTGCATATGGTTTGAGTAATTAAATTACCTGATGCCAATTATTACATGTGGCTTCATCAAAATTAGTTCTGTAACAAGGATCCTATTTTTATCCTCCCTTCTCAACATTTGTAGAAGGAGTTGCTAGATTTCTCCGCTTCTTCCTTTAGTAAAAAGAGGGAAAAGTGGCATCAAATATCGTGGGCTATGTGGCTTCCAGACACTTAGATGATGTAGCATCACAGCCTGATGCTCTCGTGGAATTAAATCGGCCCCTGTGGAGAGGACAAATGATGGGCCACTGAAACCGGGCACAGAGGAACCCCTGGCTACCTCAACATCCAACATTCTCAAGCAGTTTTCTAAAATGTTGAGCATAAATGTAAGGGTGGCAAAGCCTCATGAAAGTGTGTTCTGTGATGATGTAAATGTGAATGTTCAGTCGTCATGAGACTGGCTCTAGTTCCTGTGATTACTCATTTCTCAAATGGAAGTACATGCATGTTTTTATCTCAGGGGCAGGGCTGTAGATATAGAACAATTGCATATCATTTTTTTCTTATGTTTTATCTTGTTTTTTTATTCGATGGTTGGTTGTAGATACTATGTTTCACTCTTTTTATTTTTATGTTTTTTTGTAACAGTTGAAACTGACAGGAAACTATTGTTAACTATGCTTCAAACAATCCCTGTCTCATTAAGATTTTTACTAACTTCACAATAGGACCTCAGCACATTTTAGGTGACTGATTTTTTATTCCATAGTTTGCATTATAGTGTGGTCTCATGCTATACACAGTGGTTTTAGATGGTCTCTTAGGAAAAAGAATAAAGATCCTAAGGTTGAAGTAAATGATTTTTCCAAGAGAAGTTACCTGAGAATTTTCCTCATCTATATATGAAGTCTATGTACACAATATTTGGCATGTATGCAACAATGGATTTTATATAAATTGAACTTTTTAAATATTACTTTGAGTCAATTGAACTCTTCCTGACTTTGAGATTTACTGAAGAACTTAGGAAAGATATATCTCAGAAATAGCCTATAAAACTGTTTACTGGGGGAAGGGGAAGGAGGAGGCTGTGCACAGAGCGAAAGAACAGATCTCGAAAGATTACAGAGAGCTGTGGAGCAATTTTAAAGTGTCTGAAGAACCTAGGGTTGTAAATGTTGGGTCTCAAAATGAATTAATGATGGAAGTTGAGCTACTATTTCCTAAACATTTGCAAGCAACTGATTAACCTAGAATTTGTATAATATGTCAAAAAAGCATTATTTTTAAATGATTATACGTTAATTTTCTTCTTATAAGTGCTACTGTTCAATACATGACATGATGTGGTGGAAGAAATACAGGTTTTTGAATCTAAAATGTTAGTTCAAATCTAGTGCCTCTACTTACTAGACCCTTGGCCTGGGGAGAGTTTTGTTATCTCCCTGAACCTGTTTCCTCATATCCAAAGTGGGAATAATAGGATCTTTGCAAAAGTACATCTTCAGAAATTATATAAAGCCTTTAGAAAAGCCACCAGAATAAGTTCATTGTCTAATAAGTAGTCACTAGTATTATTTTTGTTGTGGTCATTGTTGTTATTATATCCAAATATCCACTAATAATACTCTATTGGCAATTATGTAGCTTTTTTTTTTTTACATGGGCAGGCACTGGGAAATGAACCCCGGCCCTCTGGCATGGCAGGCAAGCATTCTTGCCTGCTGAGCCACCGTGGCCTGCTCTGTGGCATTTTTTTTGTACGCTGAATGATGGGGGTCACATTTCATTCTTTTTCCATGTGACTATTCTGTTATTGCAGCACCATTTGTTGATTTTTTTTTTTAGAAGTGCACGGGCCAGGAATCGGACCCAAGTTTCCTGCATGGCAGGTGAGAATTCTACCACTGAACTACCCTTGCACCCCCCCATCCCGCCCCCGTCCTATGTAACATTCTGTATCATGATATTCTTTCATCTGTCTTATGTAACAAGCCTACTGAATTTTAGAGCAGGTATGGTAAATAATACTACCACTGCTAAATACTACTTTTATGATTAAGACAAATGAGTGACATTTTATTAAACAAGTTATATCTATATCTTTCCCATCAAAATGTCAACATCTACATATATCTTCAAAGAACATGTAGATTCAGCTCTCTGGAGATGAATATGCAAGTTTATTTTCCATCTTCTCTAGCTCAAGTTTTCTTTTCAAAATTTTCTAGAACATTCATTCAGCGGATTTAAGTCAAATTTAAATATTAAAATCTTGTCATAAGGGAATGGGGACTAAGTGATACCAGGCATTCATGAGTAAAGCCTTGATTAATGACATCTGTTTCTCCACAGGTTTTGCAAATGTCTTTTAAGTGCAGCCCTAAAAGCTAGGCAAAGAGAGCAGCAAATTATCCTCAGCTTTTACATTTGACCAGACTCACAGCTCTCTGTAAAATGCAAGGCTTGAACTGCCCCATAGCATTTTAAAAATCAGGGAATTCTCAGCCCTTAAATCAAAATTCTCAGAAAGTAGAAATTGTGTCTAATGAAAATAAGATTCATATTTTGACTTCAACATTAACCTATGATCGGCTTCTATTTCATAGTGAAATCTAGACTGAGGAAAGAATTTAAAAAGTCAGTGCCAGACTCTGTATACCCAGTGGGTTACAGATGTATGAAAGTGGTGGCAAAGAGCCACTCCACTTCCTTTAAGATCCAAAAACATTTGGAAGGAAAACGCAGAAGGGAAGACGTCTGACAGACATGTTCTTCTTTGGGGTTTCCTGCCTCCTTGTTTGCCAGGCTTCCGAGACCACATTGCTTGTTCATAAAGTTCACCAAAAAGGCTTTATGAAATGCCGACTTCATAGAGTGAAACTTATATTAAAAGTGTTTTTATGTAGTTGAAGTTCCTGCCATCTGCATTTCCCTACTTCACAAATCCAAGGAAGTATGACTTGGTAAGTTCCAAGCATAATATGCCATCTGACACGCTTACTATCAGTGGGAGACAGGGTCCAAGTGCTAAATCCCAAACCCAAGATGAAGTTTAGACAGTGAAATGGAGACGCTTCATAATCCTGAGGGCAGGTTGCACCCCACAATGATTCCACTCCTGTAAAACGGAGTCACGTGAGGATGGGTGGGAGTTAATTCAATAGCAAACACAGCATGGATGGTGAATAGAGAGCTACATTCTGCTTCTTCTGACCTTCACAACAGTAGCCAAGAAACTTCCCCAAAACAGCACCAGGATTTTAAAAATAGACAGTTATGTGTGAAAAACAATGAAAGCTAAAGTTCCTAGCCCTAGAGCTCACAAAACAATGCTTCTTGGTATGATTAAAGACATCTATTTGCCAATGGGAAAAGACAACTAATCAAGCTAAAAGCACCTGAAGTTTAGTTTATAGGTGTTTACTATATTTAACATATATAAACTATTCCATTCTAAAAAACATTAAGGAGCAGTAAAGTACTTAGGTCTTCTGAATAACAAATAAGTAAAATATAATTGCATCCCTTGAAAAGAGCAAAACCTAGCAGTGCAAAAATTGTATATTTACTAAAAAGATATTTCAATATATTCAACCATATTTGATAGGAATCTCAGTTCCCATGCAGCAAACAAAGATGGGCCCACTAATCACTATTCAAGAACTGGGGCAGGGCAGGGGAAAGGTGGAGGATATAAGAGAAACAGTTTCAGCACCTGTAAAATGTACCGCCCTTCCTCAAATCAAATTTGAAAAAATAATAATAAAGCAACTTAAAATGATGGGGTCTTAAAAACTAATGTTTTTTTCCTGTAAGTTTCAGTAGAGATATGTATAGGTTTATATGTATACATTCACATTCATATATTTAAAGTGAAAAGAATAACTCTCCATGATTTCACCATATTAATTCTGTCCATAAATCTTCATTCATCTTATAATTCTCGCCAGGAATGCCTTTTGTCTATCCAAATCCCACATGACCCCCAAATGTACCTCAACCACAAAGATTACTATTTGTCACCATTAACTCCCCTGCACTGAATTAAAACACATTCACAGGGTTGGGTTTTGGATTGAACTACATATAGTATGTTTTTCTCCTCAACTATATTGTACATACACTAATTTCTTAAACTTCTGCATATTCTACCACATTAGCATGATACAGGTCACAGCTTAGATGCAGAGAATTGTTGTACATTAAAATACAACAGGGGTTTTTGCACTGTCCCACTGCCTCAGAGACCCTATCATTAGGTCCTTCACCTACCATCTGATACCTCTTACACAAGATAAACAGCTTTCCCCTCTCTGCCCCCTTCACATCAGGTTGGCACCTGCCCCCCCACCCCGAAACATAAACTGCACAATCCCCGCTCTCACTTGACCAACTGCCACAGTTCCAACCATAGACACCATAACGGCAGAGCTCCCAGGTCCGCTGTTGGTCCTTGCTCCTGCCTGCCTGGTTGAGGCTACGCTCCTGGCATGTTCCCTCATATGACCCTGTGAGGCCTGCAGCTCCTCTCAGTTCTGGGACCTGTGATTACTAATAACCTTTCCTTCCACAAATCTCCGGTGTCATTCCTCACTCCTTCTTGCCGCACCTGGCTATCCATACAAAGACCCTTCCTTACAACTCAAGTATACGAACGGATAGACTGTTAAAGAGATCAATCAGCTTACACTAGTCAGTACTTAGGAGCATCGTCCTGTCCCCCGTTAGCCAAAAGCTGCTTTGCCCATGGCAATGGTTTTTCCTGGGCTTGAAAATGGTTTAGAACTATTTTCAATACAGTATGGAAGCCATTCATGACGTAATTCCTCACCTGCATCTTATTTCAAGTTTCTGTCTTTTGAATATTCACGTTTGTGATGAACAAATGATGTGAGGATCAAGAGTGAGGATTATTTCATCCAGGTCAGTTGGAAAGTACAGATGTCAGAAAAAAAATGATCCAAATGAAAAGTAGAATGGAGAAACAAGATTTCAGAGATGCACACGAGTGAAGGACAAAATGTGCCCCGTGCCCTGCCTTTGAGACTGAAGCTCTAGGGGTTCTGTTTCCTACAGTACCTTGTTCCTCCTCTACCCCATGGTCCTCATAACCCTGCAAGTATCAGTATCAGTCCAGAGAGCCCAAGTACACATCTTCCTCTCTCTTGACCAGGGAAGGAGATATCGGTCCCCCCTACCAAAAGTGGATTTAGAACTCACAGCTCTGGTACCTTCATCATTTCCTAAAAGCAACAGCTTTTGTTCGTATTTTATATTTTAAGAGAGCTCCTCCATTCTTGTTATTATTTGGCCTTTTATTTAAATGACATGAAAAACAGTTTAAATACATAAACCTCCATGAGCGTGAATAATTTTTAAAAGTGTTTATCTTCTCCAAAATCCTCTAATTAAAGTCTAATTTCTAAAAGAATGTTTTGGGAATGATATCTGTTCATCAAAATCATATTCTGTAAGAAAAGAAAATGAAAGTGGGAGCTAATAAATATTGTAAAGATCCAGGAAACAAAATTCAGAACCCTTGAGTGTTTGCTGAAAAGTAAATTCTGATTGCAATGAAAAACAAGTTTATCCAATCCTAAAAGGTGGAATGATAAATGTTTAGTGATTTTAAGACTACTTCCTGCCCGCTCAATGATTATAACAAGAGTCTACACTGTTGATGCCAATGATCATTATGAGTCCCAAATGGGCTTATAAAATTATCTTCATATAATTGTGGAACAAGGATCACAAAATCAAATATCCACAGGCGCTGGAAGATAACCTCGATACCTGAGGCATCCAGTGTATAGAGCACGAATAAAGGGTGTGCAAGTCCTGTTTACGGGCCTTTGTATACACTTATTTTTTAAGCCTAGTCTTGACCAACAAAATATTTCCAGAGGTTAAATTTGGCTCACCTGCACCACCAATTTGCATCTCCTGCTCAGACAAACAATAGTGAGACCAGCAGGAAGAAACTGAGACCCTGGGAGCTCCTTTTACTGTTAAGGATTTCAAGCAGGCCAGACAATCACTTTCAAATCTCAATTCCTGTTAAAATAATATTCTTCAAATATATGCCTTTGCTTTATCTGTTTTAAAGACCATCTGCTAGATGAGGGTGACCCATAATGTTATGGGTCTGCAGAGTCTAGCTCCTTTGTTGATTAGGGGGAAAAAAGAAATGAAAATAAAAACTAAGCAGGGGGTGGAGATAGACAAGGAGAGAAGAAAGGGTCAGGGAAAGTTACAGCGAAAAGTGAATAAGCATAAAGGAAGTCAGGAGACTTGGAGGAGCTCAGAGCTAATGAAAAAAAAACAACACTGGGTGGGGGGAGGGAAGAATGGGAAAGCCAGCTGGAATAAGAGAAAGCAAGAAATACAGGAGCCAACAGAAATCCAAGGACAGAAAGTATTGGCTATTGAAGGGAACAGGAAATTTATTGGACACCAAGTTGTTTTTCCTTTTGTATCCAATGCAATACTATTCCAGGCAGAACTCTAGTCTCAACCTCAAAGAAGACAGAAGGGAAGTCAAAATTCTTGGGAGTCTTTTCATGGACAGGAGCCAGGAGCTCTGAAAAGACAGGTTAGAGGAAACCTGATATGACAGCAGATTCTCTGGCAGCAGATCCAGGAATTAGAGGGGTGGCAGCATCACCAGCACAATATTTTCCAAAATTAGGTAAACTAAAAACTAAAATATTTGCTCAACTCAGAGCTACTGAATCAAAATTTCCAGTACAATTAATAAACACCATAGGTGATTCCTATCACCAGAAAAATTGGGGAAGCACCGCTATAGTGGCGAAAATTGCATGCTCTGGTTCTAGAACTGCCCCAGTTCAAATCCTAACTCTGTTATTCATACTACTTGTTGACCATAAGAAAGGTATTTAAGCTCTCCGTACCCCAGTTAGTTAATCTGTAAAGCAGGCTGTGAGGATTAAAGGTAGTGTCTGGAACATACACAGCATTCAGTAATACCAGCTATGTAGCTATAAAAGTCCTTTGAATATGGAACTCAACAAAATGACATATTTTACTTGATTAAAAATAACAGATGAGGAACATATAAAATAGGCTATGCCTTTTATAAAACATGAGGGTGCACTTCTTAAAGGCACAGAAACCAGATCACAGCCCCCAGGGCTTCCACCCTACGGCTCAACATGCACTAGTCAGATGTTTTAACTCTCAGGGAATCAACCTGTGAATAACCTTGCTCTAAAGCTTTTTTCAAAAAGTATATAGAGTCACTCCAAATCAAAGGCAACTCCAAGTTCTAGAGTTCCCATGCTGGAAAGACAAAGACTATTGTTTTTAGTCCCAGTTTGCCATTTATTTATTATAGAAGTTGTAGGTTTAGAGAAAAATCATGCATGAAATACAGAGTTCCCATATACCACCCTGTTATTAACACCTTGCATTAGTGTGGTACATGTGTTACAACTGATGATAGAAAATTTTTATAATTGTACTATTAACTATTGTCTATGGTTCACATTAATGTCACTATATATATTTTTAACATTTTTTTATTGTGAAATATAACATATATACAAAAAAAGCAATACATTTCCAAGTACATTTTAACAAGTATTTATAGAACAGATTTTAAAGTCTGGTATGGGTTATAGGTCCACGATTTTTCATTTTTTCTTCTAGTTGCTTCAAGACACTGGAGACCAACAGAAATATCAATATAATGAATCAGCAGTCATACTCACTTGTTAAATCTTATCTCTCTGTTATACTTCTCTCTAAATAACATATATACATAAAAACAATAAAATTCAAAGCACATTGCAACAATTAGTTGTAGAACAGATTTCAGAGTTTGGAATGGGTTACAGTTCCATAATTTAGGTTTTTATTTCTAGCTGCTCTATGGTATTGGAGGCTAAAAGAAATATCAGTGTAATGATTCAGTACTCATACACATTTGTTAAACCCGACCTTCTCTGAATAAATCCACCATAACTTTGATCTTTCTCCTACTCTTTAGGGGTGTTTGGGCTATGCCCATTTTAACTTTTCATGTAGGAAGGGGCTGTCAATAATATGCGATGAGGGATGGAACTAGTTGATCTTCTGGAAAGGCTGGCCCTCTGCATTTCAGACTTATCTGGTCCAGGGACCCATCTGGAAGTTGTAGGTTTTGGAGAGTTACCCTTGTGCATGGAACCAACACAAAGACTTTCTTGAAATGCCATTTATCCAGGATTGGCTGATGCTAAGATATCCAGAGACCCACTTCCACCATGAAACTGGTGAGACTTTTTCCCTAACCCACTTTATTTCACAATCCAGTACTCTGCAGTTATTTGCCAAGATATTATTCCCAACAATTATTTACCCCTTCCATATCACCACCCCTCAAGGTTCTCTGATCTTCTTCATTTTCTAAAACTCAAGCTTTTCTATTTTTTTCTTCTGGAAACCCAGCTCCATAGGTAACAAGCTCCACTACATTTTCAACATCTTTGTTGAACATTATTATCATCTTCTGGCCTCAACTGAGGCCCTCACACTTCTGGAGGGCAACTCAACTGCAGCCCTCTCATATGGAGACTGCTTCATCTCTGTGCTTTCTTTAGTGACTGAAAGTCCAGAAGGAATATTTAGTTTTGATTACTTCTTGTAGACTGTTACTGTTATGACTGTATGAAATTGCCTGATCCCTTAAGAACCATGCGATATGGCTATACTGTCCTTGATCCCTGCATAACAACTGCTATCCCTCATTATACCAAGGTCATTGGAACTAAGTTCACCATCATTTCCTTCACTTTAAATCCAAACACCATTCTGCAGTATGTTCAATGTCCTATTGAAACTTCCTTCCTATATTTTAACCTCCCTGTTCATTGATTTTATTTCCTGTGAATTCCAATGGAGTTTTACTCCATCATGGCCATTAACTCACACGGTCTTATATAAGGCTTAGTACCACTCGTGACTGCTCACCTATTAAGTCTTTGACAACAAATACCCAACTTTTCAACTCTCTAACTTTGTTTTGCCAATGAATAATTTTTGCCTTATAAATACTGCAAGACTTTGGAACTCTCTACTTTCACCTCATCTATCAAATGTCTCATATCAACAAAAGAGGGTCTTGAAAATGGCACTGTGCCTGGTATCATGCTATTTGAGTAACCATGGTGTAATAATAATGAAACATGTTTCCTCAAGGTAAATGAGTTCATTCTTTGACATGCACCATTTGCTCCAAACCAATTGCATTGACGTATTTAAATATGAAATAAGAGTAACTAAAATACAGAAACAGCCTTAAAGAGACGTAACTTAAAGTGATGAGCGGGGCTAATAGATACGGCAGAAATAATACAAATATGAATATCATATTAAACATAATTAAAACTTAACTCACCTAATTAAGTATGGAGACCAATCAGATAAGCAGTCTATAGAAGTTACATTTAAAGCAAAACAACAGAGAAATGGACATTTATAGCCTTAAAGGCATTCATTCAAATTTGAACTGAAAACAAATGAGTTAATATTCAACTTAAAATACTGAATTGTAATTAAAAGAAATTAGAGAAATAGAAATATTTCTTTCAACAGATGGAAGTGAGTTAGTAGCAAATTACACATATTCATATATAGATACAAACATACACCCATGAAGACAAGAGGATCAACAAACCTACAAGATGCTTTATGATTAAACTGATAAAATAAACAAAAACACAGACTTTTATAAAGACCTGCTGAAAGAGAGACACACAGAGAGAAAGAGACGCAGAAAGAGATTGAGATTAGAGAGGGAGGAGGCAGAGAACCAGAAACGGAATGAGGTAAAGCAAAAGATAGGATTAAAAAGAAAAGACTAATAATAAGAAAGTAATTTTATCAACTTTATGCCCCTAAAATGACAAGATCTTCATCACCTTTCACAACTTTTCTTCATAATGAAAAACCTCATAATGGTTGGATTTTCCATTAAAATTGTTTTATAATGAAACAGTCGAATTTTGTTTTTCCTTCTTTGAAATGTAAATTATTACTCTAAACTATCTGTACACTACTTAGACAGTAATTTTAAAAACTGTAATATGTTTAATGAATATGTTTTAAAATTTAAACTAAATCACAAAATGGGCATTTTTCTCTTCTATTTTCCCTGTATTTATTATTATATTTATTAATAATTCATGTTTATGTTCCAACCTTGACAGATAAACTTGCTCAGAATTTCTCACTGAAAACAACTAGAAAGCTGGATAAAATATCAACAAAATTACTCCTTCAATAACCTTAGACAGTTGCTAAGGTAATAAGGACTTTGGGGGGGGGGGTCTATAAACGTATAGGAAAAAAAAAGCTTAAAATGGTAAGTACAACATTCAGCATCACTTTTCCTTGGAGAATGTTGATTTTACACAAGCAGTTGAGAGCTCTAGAAGGCCTTCCAGTAGGCTTCTAAGAGGCTTTCAAGGCTTTAGAGGAAAAATTTTGAATTCAGATCCCAACAAAGAGAAGAGACCCTGGTAAACATGTTAGGGCCTTTAGTTAAGACACCTTGAAGGCTACAAACTAAAAGTAACAGTACAGAGATAAAAATGAGAACTCACAAATAAAGCAGATGCAGCTTCAAATCAGGCAAACCCCTGATTTGCTTAAAATAAGCTTTCCCTAAACTTGCCACCTTCCAGGAGTAAAAAAATCCTTTTTGGAGAAGTGTCCAATTGCCTTGATAATTTTTATGTACTGGATGTCCAGCAAATAATGAAAAAAAATGATTAAGCATTCCAGAATAGATGTCACATAAAGCAAGTCCACTGGAGATCATGATATTGGAGTTATTAGATATGGAATTTTAAATAATACTGTAAATTACTCAAGAAATTTCTGACAAGATAGAGAATTCTGGCAGAGAACTAAAATCTCTTAAACTGAACACAAGGAAATCCTTTAGCTCATGAATAGAATATAATAACTAAAATTAAAAATTCAATAAATAAGATTAGCAGCAAATTAGACAAAGCTGAAGAGAGAATTAGTAAAAATGGAAGACAGGTCAGAAGAAAATATTCAGACTGACCTTGGAGAGAAAAGAGGATGAAAAATACAAAGAAGACTGTAAGAAATAAATGGGGAATGGGAAAATTTCTAAGAGTTATCCAACTGCAGAACCAAGTGGAGAGACAGAAAAAGGAACAAAGCAATATTTAAGGAGAAAATGGTTGAAAATGTCCCAAAACTGAAGAAAGCAGACTAGCATCAAGCCAAAGATACAAGAAGTGCTATGACTCATAAACTGACTAAATACAAAAAAATCTAAACCTGAATACATCATAATCAAGCTGTTGAAAACTAAAACAAACAGAAAAATATTTAAAAGAGCCAGAGAATAAAAGATACATTATCATCAAGGAAATGACAATAAGATTTGCTATTTTAATTTTAATCAGCTGATTCAATTGCTTTTAGCTTCCACTGTATCTATTGAGAAATCTACCTGTTTTACTGTTGCCATATATTTTAATTCTGTATATCGAATATACACACAGTCAATATTCATTTGTATTCCATATATTATGTATATTCAAAAAATAAAAACAAGATAAATATAATTTCAAACAACAAAGAAACAATTCATCACTAGCAGATTTGTGTTAAAGAAAATATTAAAGAAAGTTCTAGTTGAAGGAAAATGATCCCAGGTCAAAGCATGGAGATGAAGAAAGGAGTGAAGAGCAAAGGAAAGGAAATACAAAGGTGTAAATATAAATATATATATTATATTTTATTTATATTAAATTATAATATTATACATATCTCATATAGGTAATTAAAATATATGAAAACAGTAATACAAAAAGCTGAAGATGGTAATTAGAGTCAAAGTGTTAAAAATGCATTTTCAAGGAAATCGTAATTTAAATTACATTTTAATAAGTCAATAATGCATGTTAAAATCTTTAGTATAATTATTAAGAGCATAGCAAAATCAGTATGTAACTAACAAACTTATGTAGGGGAAAATGAATAATAAAATACATTATTTCAAAAGGAGAGAAAAACATGAACAGAGAACATAGAAAACAAATCTCTCTTAAGATATTGAGTAATTGTGCCAGTGGCTTCATAGTAACAGACTGAAAAGCACACAGTCACATTAGCCTCTGATTAAATTTAAACAGAAATGTAACACATGTTGGTTAAATTCCGGAGACCCTTCAGCACCAAATGCTTTATTCTGAATTGCAATTTTGCTGACAGCAAACGTAACTTAAAGGATCAGAACCTTATGTAAAATAACTATAAATTTAATCTCACAAAATCTACAAGCTTATTTTAAGAAACCCAATATTTCTGAAATGTTGTTTTTATTAGAACTTAGTCCTTGAGAACTTTATTATTAGGAAAAGTACTAATACATGAAGAGATTTAACTACTGCTTAAACAGCGTTTGGAAATCAGAGAAGGACTGCTTTACCAGAACCCTAGAATTTAATCAAAACTTTTAAACATACCACTTAAAACATACCAGCTTTATTGCACCCATTTTAACAAAGAGGAATACAGGAAACAAAATGAGCCCTAAGAGATAGCTTGAATTCTAGAACAAATTTTAATCTTTAGATCGATTATTGAAATTATCTGTAATACCAATGCCATTAGCAAAAATGTAGAGACTCAAGTAATTTTATTAGTAGGATTGTGTTAAAATAAGCCTTTCATTCACACTGACCCATTATATTTGGCAATAAATCATAAAACTTCAATCATTTATTTATACACACATATGCACAATGTTTAATTTCAACCTAATAAGTTACCAGGGGACTTACAATGTATAAACTGAAAATGTGAGGTCTAATGAGGTCATTGGATACACAAAAATCACAGGATAGGGTAGCAGCAGTAAAAGGTCCAGATTTTCGGTCTTCTATTGCCTAGCACAAAACTTTTCAAAATACACATAGTATGTCTGTCCCAGATGCAACCACATTTTTTTTTTTTTCAAATCAAAGGGGTCCTGCTCATAACGCTTTTGGCAGATTAAACAATAGAAAACTGGTTAAGCTGTGTGTGGTCTCTTCACAGCCTCCAGAATCCCTTTTCACTGTTCTCCTCACCAAAGCATGACTAGGCTCTGGGAGGAAGAGATGAAACACAAACATTCATAGTATCCATCTACTGACATTAAAACCAATTACTACTGTCACCATTTCCTCATTCGCCTCATTTTACCATCCATTTAATGAATATTTATCATGGTCCTAAAATTTATCAATAATTGTTTTAGGTCCTGAAGAAAACTAAGAAGAATGCTCTGGTCCCATCTATGAGATATCTATTAGCCCAGAAGGGTAAATATTCATTCATTCATTCATTCACTTAACAACTATTTACTGGCTACTTAAAACTGGTCTGACATCTTGTTACTTGTTGAGAATCTTTGGTGGTTTACTTCCTGGCTCCTGTGGCCCTCAGAGTCCAGTAGGAGATTAAACATCAAATGACCACAAATATAAAAATATCATTTATATTATATACAATATAATGTGCACTGTACAATGATGGTATAACAAGGGCTGCTTATCATGAGAGTCTGGAAAAGAAGTTATGAGAAAGTAACATCGTGTTGAGATCTCAAGATGAATAGAAGTTAACTAGCTGAAAATAGTCTTCCTAGCAGAAGGGAAAATAAGTGAAGATTGTGTTTCCAGAAGGAACATGATTTATTGGAGAATTCAAAGAAGGCCACTGTTGCATAAGTGGCAAGAATAAGAGACAGCAGTTTACCCTGACACTGCGAAGGGATGCAATGAGCAAACCATTTGTGGATTCAGAGAACATTTGAAAAGTTCTATTACTCATTCTTCAAGCAGTTGGTATACACCGAAGCTTGTGAAATGGGGGAATATCATTCTTCTATTTGGAACTGAGAACAATTTCCAACTAGGTACACACATAGTGAATTGAAGAGAGATGAGAACATAAGCATGGAAAACAGTAAGGAGACCACTGCAACAGTTCAGCAGTCCCTAGAAAGAGAATGCCATTTTCAAATTGAGAATAGCACCAAGGTTGGAAAAATAGGTGCACTGGGGAAAATTGAAGATTAAAGTTGCAGGACTTGTGATATTTTGGGTGGGTGTGGGGGAAATAAAAGAAAGGAGCTCTGGTTTGTGGCTTTACAGAACTGAATGAGTGGTGATGGCATTCTCAGCAGTAGAAAATACTGAAGAAGGTCCAGGGCTTCAAGAGGTTGGAGAACATGAATCCATTTTGAAAATATTGACCTTGAGTAGCTTTAGAGACATCCAAGTGATGATGTCAAATTTGCAGCTGGACATCAGGGCTGGAGTTTAGGAAAGAGATAGGAATTTAAATCTGGAAGAGACTAATATATAAACAGTTACTGAAACTGTGAGTGTGGATAGGAAGTCCTAAGAGAAGTACAGACAATCTTGAGGAACCTGAAGATTTACCAAATAGAGACCTCCAAGCCTACCAAAGAGAACGAGGAAATGAGAGGAAGAAGTTAAAGCAATAAAGCCAAGGAAGAAGATAATTTCAGAGGCAAGTGTTAGGTGTCATATGTCGTGAGCAGCACAAATAGGATAATTCATCAGGATAGCAGCTAAAACAGAATTATATCTGCGTGCCATGAGAGCACAGAGGGGGATGGTGATTCTGGGATTCTGGAGGGAGAAAAATGTTGAACAAAAAAGTGATTTAAGCTGGGATTGAGGGATGAACAGGAGTTATCTAGGCAAAGCAGTCATGGATAAAAGGGATATTTTGAGAAGGTATAGCTATCTCTCCAAGAAGGAAGAAAAAATCTTCATTAGGCTAACAGGTGTCCCAATATCTTATTCCTCATATTCCATGACCAGTCCTCCTATTATTTAGTTTACACTATTATCATATCTTAACAGAATAAAGTAGGCATCCCCACTAGCTGCCTATCCTCTATCATTGTTCCAAAACCCACAGAAATCTGAATATCAGAACATGTGAAAGAGAGAGAAAGGTATTGTTTACCCAGCAACAAAAATCATATAAAGTCTCAGTCCTATGAAACAAGGGTTAAAAATTCCTGATTATATCATAAATTGAATATGCAAGTTAAGAAGTTAAAAGAAAAGTTAAAATAGGAAGATCAAAATAGAACACAGTGAAATTAAATAGAAAGACACATGAATATGTGAGATAATAAGAATAATTTTCCCCTTTTCCATTGTCATCGACAGGCTGAGTAGATGACATGGGCATCTTTTAAGTAATGAGAAGCAAAGCATCTTTAAAGAATCCACAAATACTGAAGTTCAATCTGTAAATACAAGATAATTTCACGTACTGATATACTGAACTGAGAATATGCTAACAGTAACGCCATAGGAAAAAAAATAATTTACTAGCATAGAGGATTTAAAGCCATAGATGTGGTAAAGTTATGCATACCCACTGAATTATTATAATAATTAACACAAGTTATGTGGGTTACTAAGTGAATTAGGAGTAAATATTTTTACTTACAGCACCTGTACTTCAAAAATAACGAAGCCCTCATAATAGCCCTCCTTTTTTCCACGTTTTAACATTTATATATCAGTTATCACTAAGATACTATTTTACGAAAAATTTAAAATTATGCTCTTTAAGGGAACAATATTTTTATATATACTTTCTTCTCTCATTTACCTGCTGCTCCTGGTTTAGTGCATTAAATCGTAAAGATGTAGGTTCTATTAAGTTGTCTATTGTCTTCACCTGGTCTTTCAGGAATCATGTATGATTAAATGTTAGTCTGAAATGGCTGAATCATTTACAGTTATTTTCAAGCAGTTCGTTTGGAAGCATAAATATGTTAGGGATGAATCAGTAGTCTGCTAGATAACTCTTCACTCTATGTTTTCCAACCTTAGGTGCGTGGGTTTTATTCATTGCTCTGCCGCACACTGTAACACATATGTCGTCTTTGTTATACAGTCAAGGAGAGAGCTGCGCCGAAGGCCATTGTCCTTGCATAACTGCCTACGGCTATACAAATTGTATTACACAATGCGTTCATTCGAAGGAAATTAAAATAAATAAATAAATAAGGAATTGCCTTTAGGCGACTGCAAATGGCCACAGGTAGGGATTTTGTTGGGTCGCTCTGTAGGGGCGGGGCTCACAGTAGAAAGACGACGGGAAACCTTTTTAGGGGTGCGGCCTACCAGGAAGGAATGACTACAGAAAGGACCCGGGGAGGTGAGGTTAAAAGGGTGGGGGTGGCCGAGGAATCAGAAAATCGAAAGAGGAGAGGTTGGCTGGCAGCAATGTACGAGAGTGTGGGGACACCCAGGGCTGCGAGGTGGTACCTGCGCGGGGTCGAGCGCCCCTGCCACCGAGTCCCCGATCCAGAGATGTTCCCGGAGAAGCTGCTGGTAGCTGAGGCAGTGCTTCACCGCAGATGGCACATTCCCCATGGCGGGGCCTGGGGCTGCAACCGGCGTTGGGAGGGAGCGGGCAGGAGAGGGTTGCGGTGGGAAACGGCACCCGCTACCACCGTGCGCGCACCCTCCGGTGCACTGCGGCGGCGCCGAGAGGGGCGGGGAGGGAGGCGTGCGCAGGCTGTCGTGCCCGGGGGCAGGGGAAGCAAGAGGCACCTGCGGCGGCGGAGCCGGGAACCGCAGGGAAGAGCCACGAAATGCTCGAGAGGAGGTTTATTGCAGTCCCCTAAACCCTCAGGGCTGACTATGTTTGCACATGGCCTCCCGCGAACATCTTATCTGGTTCAGGTCCTATCAAGAAGGAAAGATATCTAAAACAGGGATGGGGCTCTCTGTCTTTATGTGTGGGTGAGTTTGCTCATTGCCAGACAAGGCTTTTTGTGCTTAGGATAGATTTGTCCATCGCTGACCTCAAATGTTTAAGTTTATACCTTGTGAAAATAAGCTCTATTAAAAAAAAAAAAAAGCCAGCTTACAACTGTTAAGACACATATACGGGTAAATATAAAGAAGAAAAGACAGAAGGTACTATAGTAAAAGGGACAGAGAGTAGATGTCACAAGTGCTTGAAGTAAGTGGGTGCTGCACATAGCCCTGAAAATGGAATTAAATTGCGTGAGGATGCATGGTACAACATCATTGAAGTCCAATCAGAACTGCAAATTCCAAACAAGTCCTTAGGGTATTAGAATATGAGGAATCTTGGTGGGGGGGGGGGTCAGGTTTATTCAGAAACTAATCCTGGATCAGAGCACCTCCTCTTCCTTCCCTCCTTTCACAAGCACGCTTAAATAGCACAGCTCTAACCCCCCTCGCAGTGGGCTCTCCTGCCTGAGGCTGAATAGACATACTCATCAAGGAGAGCTTTGTGCAGAGATCCTGGAGTTCACCTTCAGGTGTCTGTGGCCAGGACTACCAATTGGGCCCTCCTGGTTGTTGGGTCAATTATTTATCAGGAGTGAGCTAATGTACACTGTTGCACAACCAGATGAAAGGGTCCAACCACTACTTTGTACAAAATAGTAAGACATTTGGAAGATTCTTAACACCAGAACAGATAAACAAACCATCTTTACCACTTGTGTTAGCTTGACTTCCACTACTAATAGAAATAACAATAGAAATAAATGAATAATAGAAAAAAAGTGTTTAAGGGCAGAAAAAGGGAAAGAGTGGGAGAGATGGCCTGTATATCCTGTCAATAGAACAGAAAGGACAAAGAGTATAAGGGATCTTAGACCTCTCATAGCTTTGACCAAGGATAGTTAGCTTAGAAATTCTCTCTGAGCTACCAGAATGAAGTCATGTAATTATTGGACACTTAAAACTTCCTAAAGAACCAAAAGTTCCAGTTATTATTCACGTGAACATGACAATTTCATAGATATACATTCATAGAACTAAATTTCTATTATATGTTGTTTTCAGGATGAATCAATTACTAATTTTTTTCCTCTCCTTGTTGTAATTCTATAACAAGAATCATCATATTTGAAAGATTTAAAAGGCCGCAACTGACACAAAAACAATTTAGTAGGGTGTATCAGTTTGCTAAAGCTGCCAGAATGCAATACCAGAAATGGAATGGCTTTTAAAAAGGGAATTTAATAAGTTACAAGTTTACAGTTCCAAGGCCATAAAAATGTCTGAACTAAAGAATCCAGAGAAAGATACCTTGACTTAAGTAAGGCTGATGTCTGTCACACGAGAAGGCACCGTGGCTGGCATCTGCTGGTCCTTGGTCCTGAGTCCATTGCTTCCAGCTTCTGATGCCAGTGGTTTCCTTTCTAAGCAGCTGTGGGTCTTCACTTAGCCTTGAAGGGACACAACTCTGGATTTTGGCTTGCTTAGCATCTCACGGAAGGAACATGGTGACGTCTGCTGGGCTCTGCATCTCCAAACATCTGTTTCTAGGCTTCTGCTCTCCCTGTCAGCACTCCAAAATATCTGCATCTCTGCCAGCTTTGAAACAACTGTTGTCCAAGCATCTGAGCTTCCTCCAAAATGTTTTCCCTTTTAAAGGACTCCAGTAGACTAATCAAGACCCCCTTGAATGGGCAGAGTCACATCTCCATCTAACCAAAAGGCCACACCTGCAACTGAGTGGGTCCCTCTCCACAGAAACCATCTAATGAAAGGTTTTCACCCTATAATATTGAATCAGGATTAAAGGACATGGCTTTTCTGGGGTACACAGCACTTTCAAACCACCACATAAATTACCCTTGATAATGGAATCAATCCTTCAAAACTTCAAAAAAAATTATCAATTTATATTGAAACCAAGTCTAAACTTTTGAAGAACATAACCTCTAACATAAACCAAATATAGGATAATAGTCTGCTACCAAGAAAAATGCCTAAAAATAATTTATGTTGCTAACTAGTTTTCTAAATGGGAAAGGCCATCAGAAAATGTATATGCAAATCAGTTGACCTAGTAATAAGCTTTCTTATACAGACTTTGTAAACATGATGATGGTTGTGGATACACTTTTATTTAAATGTATTTCATGTAAAAAATAATACCTCAAAATTGAAAAGAAAATTCTCATGAATACCTAAATATTGGCAATTTCTCAAGCAAATATTGTAAGAATGATTTAATCTTATGAATAAAATGGAATGAACAGATGTGCTTTTTGCTGGAGAGTAAAGTTTGATGTAAAACCAAACCCTATAACTGCTCTTGCAGTTAATATTAGTGTACATCTTTCATGTTTTATGATTAAAATAAATATTCTCAGTATTTACCCCTCCTACTTGCAAATCTAAAATTCTTTAGGTGAATCAAGAATGGGTAAAGCAAGCCCTCATGTTAGTTGCGTAGCTCTCTCTTCCCATATGACAGGTTAGGAAACTAGGGCTCCATCAGAACCTTTAAAAGTTACAAAACAAGTTAGTGTCACATCTTGAATCTGCACACTCTATTCTCACTGCATCTTATCACAAAGCAAGTCTTATTTCATTGCACTCCATGCATTCAAATATAAGAAGATTTGGAGATTGATTGCAAATTAAAGTTAATTAAACTTCCTGTTCCTCTAATGACTTCAAGTTATGTGCAAAAATCTCAATCATTTTTGATTCCCTTCTCTCCTTAACCTCCCATCCTAGATTCATTCTTTCAACAAGAGGTGTTTAACGTTTTGCTCCCTTCCCTTTCCTTCCCTCTCCTTCTTTTCCTCTCTCCCTCTCTTTCCCTGCTACTGACCTCTCTCTGCCCCATTTATCTTCCCTTTTTAAGGTATCATAGTGCAGTAGGTAGAGCCCATGTGCTGGTTTTAGATCACCTGGGATGGAAGGCCGGCTCCACCACTCACTAGCTGAGTCACTTGGGGCAAATTCTTCAGCCTCTGTTTCCTTATCTCTGAAATGCTGATGATAAAAGGTTATACCTGGCAGTGTTGTTGCAAAGATGAAATGAGCTAGATATATAAATGAAATGTATACCAGCCACATCAATGTTTTCTCTCCTTGTTGAAATTCTATAACAAGAATCATCATATTTGAAAGGTTTAAAAGGACACAACTGACACAAAAACAATTTAGTAAGGTGTATCAGTTTAGCATATGATGTCTGGCACATAGTAAGTGCCCCATAAATGGTAGCTATTGTTATTATATTAGCCTGGTTTTCTCTTTATTTTGCATTCACCAATCTGCTCTACACTGTACAACCAGAGTGATTTTTGAAAATGCATAACTGATCAACTCTTTTGTGCTTTAAAAATCTTTAGAGGTTTCCAGTAACCTTAGAAATAAATTTCTTAAAATGGAACACTTAGTTATCTCTCCAGTGTCACATCCTGCCGCCTTCCTATACTCATCCTTTTCCAGCAATAACAAATTATGTGTGATTCCCCAAGTTTTAAGGTGCTCTCACACTTTCCTATCTAATTTTCTTTCTTATAGAAATTTTGGGAAATATTGAACATTTATGAAGAACTCAATGAAATCACCTGTCATCCCAATATCACTAATATTTTAATTAATTTTCTTTGAGAGAAAAAAACTAAAATCATCCTATATATTATTCTGCCCTTTTCATGTAATGTTGGTTTAAATTCTTTAAGAGCATTATGTTAATGACTCTACAATATTCCAGTATATATAAATAGATATATAATCAAAATCACTTTTCACAATAATCCTCTGACTTATAGCTCTTTATTTAATTAGTTTATTTTTGAGGGGGAGGTGGACAGTTAAAATGTGATCATGTGAATGTTTGTATAAATATTTAGTAATCTTCCAAATACAGCATGGTAGAGAAAAAAACAAAACTATAGTTATGTTTCTTTTCTTCTATTCATATTTTTTTTGCTTCATATATACAATATTGTCTTGTACAATTGGTAATTTGCTTGTATAAACTTAACCTTGGTGAAATTTGTTTCCCATGGGAACGTTTTTATGGGTTGTTGGAATATTCCTAAAGATTGATTCCACTTTTGTTTGACCAGCATTTCTAACGGGTTTGTTTTCACTGGTCTAGGATCTATGGCTTGTTAATATATTAGCTTGAGGTCCCTGTACCACAAGGATATTCTGAATTCAGAACTTAAAACCAGGCATGAGGGAACTTGACTTCAATTTTGTTGCAGGAGTTAATTTCTCACCCACACTCTCAGATGAAGATTTTCTACCTCCCATTTATGAAAGAGGGACCCAATGGTTCACGCTCATGGTTCAGTGAGCTGCCTTACTCACAAGAATATTGGCTAATATTGCCCTTCTCATGTGGTAGTCATCTGGCTTTCGAGGCCTATATTTTCTCTTGTCACTTCCCCTGTTCATATTTGTGGTACCTGGATATATTCTTGCTATCGTTGTTTGAGGGAAGGGAGGGACCTCTCAGATTAGCTTCGTCCTCTATATTTTCCAGAATTCTTACTTGATCTTTCTTGTGTGTGGATTATTGCATTTGTACCATAATATTCAATGAATTCTGGAATTCCCTCCCATGTAACAAAGTAAAGTAGGGACTAAGAGACGCTGAACTGAGCTAAAACCACTGGATTTAACTTGGAGAGCCTGAGAATCCTGCAATATAGTTCTGAGATAATGGCTAACCCACCAGAGGGACAATGAATTAAAGCCACATACTCTCTAAATTCACTTCCTCCCTATCTCTTTTAGTTACAAAATTAGAACAAGAAATTACAGGGCTGGACATTAACTATAACCTATGCAAAGGCTTTCAAAGCAGAATGGGGAGGGGAATTTACTCCAGAGAACAGTCAACCCCAAACTAGGTAGACTGACCATATTAAACCTCTCAAGTGACAGAGTGGGTAGGAAGGGTCCAGTTAAAACAGGCTGATATTTTGTGAGACATCCCAAAGATTTCTATTTAAGGATTTGGATGATGACAGCATAGGTAGAATCAGGAGCGAGTGAAAAAATTATAATTTTTATAGTAATAAGTGCTAAACTGTCATGTAACCAAGATACCTACTGGTCAAGGATCAAAGACACATATGGTGAGTCTCAAACAATAATGTCCAAGAACTTTGGCAAGTATTACAGGAGTAATACGCTCCAGCTTTAAACAATAAAAAGGAAGAAAGAATATATGTTGCTTACCAACACTGGATGATACCTTTGGGGAAGCAAAGTTTTCATCATCTCAGCTTTATTGCTGAAAAATTTAGAAAACTTCTCACATATGTTACGTCTACCTAAATTGATGGGGTGGATAACAGAGTGTTTAAGAACATTTTTGGCATTTGGTCACTAAAATCAAAGTTCCATTAACAATAGCATTGTTCTGAAATAGAGCATTCTTTTGAGAATAAGTAATGAGATCTATTTTACCAAAATAACACCCCACCCCAGGTGATGGATACCTGGCACTATATATAGAAAATCAGGGGGAAAAGCCCCAAACCACATCTCTCCAGATGTAGGAATCCGTTTATTCTTTTGCTAATTCAGAAGGACCCAAAAGCATTAGCTTTGCCAACTATATCGTGAAATAAAAGATATAGGCATGGATTGTTCATTTAACTGTTTTAAGTCCATTAGATGGTTACAATGCATATAGGTTCTGCCAAAACATGTGAAAGATCTTTTTGTTCTATTATCTACAAACTCAGCCTCTATTTGGAAAATGTTTTAAACTAATGAATTAATATATTTTAATAGGCTATATAAAAATATCGTCTTAGCAGGTAAACTATAGTAACTCCTTCCTGTGGAGGGCTATATCATTCTTTGAATCTGTATCAAGGGCTTCGAGTGAGAAAACAAATCAACATTGATAACAAACATAAAACTTCTAGCATTTTGCCTCGTACTTAGGAGGTGTATTCCTATCAAGAAATAGAAAGACTTGTAAATACCTTTCATATAGACATCTTTTAAAAACACCTGATGTAATCATATTTTAACTCGATTATTCAATACTTTATACACAGCTTTGTTACTTTTTAAAGTGTGTCATGCTTGGTCTCTACGGGTAAGGGAGGGAGGATGGAATTTATTACATGTTTAGAACCTACCAGGCCCTTTACTGAGCATATTACATATGTTTGGGGATTATCCTCATTTAACGGATAAAGAAACTAAGGTTCAGAGATGTTGAACACTTCTCCAAAGTAGGCAAGAAGTGTAAGAGAGGATTCAAGTTTATTCCTGCAAAGCCTTTGCTGTTTCTTTTTCATCTCATTTATCTCCAGAATAAATATTAAAAAGATATTTTTCCATGCATAGTAATTTTCTCCTCATAACAAGGCTTTGAAATGGAAGATTAATTTCTTCTTAGATCAAAGGGAAACCATGCTTAGAAAGGCTAAATGTATTTCCAAGGGAGGTTCCTTAGAAGTTGAACTCAGTTTTCTGACTGTATCCCATGTGCTTTTTATAGTTTCTGGGAGAGCAAATCTTATCCTAAAGTCTCACTACATTAAAACTTTTCACGGTGACAACATAAGGTAAAAGAACTCTCTTAGTGACTTTAGCAGTTAGGTTGCATTCTGTCTTATTTGATGGTTTAAGCCTTTGTTCTGTGTCATTAAAGAAAACTTGCAGAAGGACACCTCATTGTGGTGGCCATGTGTGGTGATAGTGGATCTCTCTTTTCATAGCTATTCAAGCCATGGCCTGAGCTTTGCCTGTAAGTTTATTAAAGCATTCATGTATCTGATAATTGATTTTTACAGGAATTATGATTTTTGAGATCCTAATCTTCTTTTTTCTCTTCATTTTTTTCTCTTTGGCCCAGCATACTCATTAGTATGTTTCTCCACATATCATATATATTTTTGTTGTTTTACTGAACTAATGAATTTTATTCTACCTTTTAAGGGAGTTTTTCCTTCAAAGAATAAGTATTTTTCTTGCTAACAGTGTCCCTGAATTCTCTTGGAAATACAATTCTTTAAAGAATTGTTAAAAATTGATTGGATAATGGCACCCCTTTGTTATTAGAATGCTATCATTCAGAAATGTTTTAGTTGAATATTTTAAGGGCATGCATAAGAGTGCCTTAATAATTGGCATTATTGGGTGCCCTGTATCTTGCTAGCCTCAAATCTCCACTGAATTCACAAATGGAGTACACCAAAATGGAATCATATTAATTTTCAAAGCAATGCCATATAGTTATTCAGTAACGCAGTATTAATTTTTATAATTTATAAAAAATCATATTTCATAGTTTGATAATTTTTCATTCATTTATTTAAATTATTCAAGTAACTAAAATGTTATAAATATGAGCCAGAGACCAGGGACAGGGGATAGGGTTCAGGAAATGGGGAACTGGAGGCCGAAAATAATATTTATCTTCCCACTCTATTCTTGCTTCTATCAGCTTTCCTCCAGTATCTTCTCTTTCTACCTTCTTTCCTCTATGTTATGGGAGCATACTTAAATTACCACAATTTTCCCTCAGAAGCTTTCCCCAATCTCATGGTTGTATATTCATGGCGATTTCTGATTCTTGGAAATACAGTTTACTAAACAGAGGCTTAGAAAGGAAACGTCATTAATAAATTAGAATTAAATGCTATTATTTGCAAAATTTTGAAATTTTTCATTGGCCTTTAAACTTCATCTTCAGCAATCTAATGGCTTAAGTCAGTGTTTCTCAGTCTAAGCATTGTCAGCATTAGGGGTCTGATCATGCTTTGTATGAGGAACAGTCCTACACATTGTAGTAATTTTAGCAGACTCTCAGTTCTAGGTCTTCAAAGGAAGACCTTGCAGAGGGACACCTTATCTTGATACCCACCAGATGCTAGTATTATCCTTCCAGTCATGATGATCAAAACTATCTCCAGACTTTACCAAAGTTTCCCTGGTATGCAAAATCACCCCACTTGAGAACCGCTGGTTTATATAATGATGTTGATGGTGGTTTTGACAACATTTGCTGAAAACTTACCGTGTGCCAGGCCACCGTCTAAGTACTCTGAGAGAACAATATCTAATTTATAAGAATAGCCCCGTGATTCCCATTCCACAATAAGACAGCTTGAACACAGAGAAGTCAACTAAGAAACATAACACCATATGGCTAGTTAGTAGGAGAACCAGAATTGAAACTCAAGCAGCCTGACTTCAGAGCCCACATTTTTAATTGTCAGACTATAGATGCCTCACTGAAATAGTACTAAGCAAGGGAAAAATCTTTCAAGGACATGGGTCATTTTAGGCTTAAATTATTTTCCATGATTTCAAACATTTGAGCCTTGGAAATAATACTTCTTAACAAATTCAAAACCTCTCCAGTTAAGTAGCTTCCCTTGTTCCTGAGCATTGAGCTGTTGAAATCTCTCTAAAGACCAGATTTTCTAAGCAAGGAGATTTAAAACTCAGGTCATATTCCTGAGATACCATCTTGCCAAAACCATACCCATGATTATGAGACCTGTGAATATCATATGGCTACTTCCGTGTTTTACTACTTTATAGCCATCAATAGAGTATTCTATTCTGTATTGTTAGTTCAGAATAAATTTGGGAAATTCAGTTTATTAGGGTTTATTCTACGTCTCTTCAGCATCCATATATAATAATTTCTTTTGTTTTCTTATGAATAGCCAGGAAAAAAGTTGAGTTTACTATTTTCACCTCTATATTTTATCTACATGTGGCAGAGGTGATACTTTTTATGCACAAGAGAAAAAGAAAAAGGTTGGATAGTGGATGTTGGTGATGGGAACATAATACTGTGAATGTATTTAATGCCATTTGTACACTTGAAGTGGTTAAAATGGGAAATTTTGAGTTGTATATATGTACTGTAGTTTTGAAAAAGGGTCATGCTGCATAATTTATAAAGGTTCTCCTTTATAAATTATATTATAAATGATAGACATATTTACAAATTTCTATCATAGAAGTAGTCTGTCTTCAGTAAATGCAATTTCTCTCTTGCTCCAAAACTTAGTCTTAGTTTCAGGCTGACTATAATATGTCAAAAGAAATATAATCTCATATATAAAATTCTATGTTTAGTCAAATATAAGTAATTTATATAAAATGAAATACATGGTAATATTATTTTTGTTAAACCTTCTTGGAAATTTGATTGAAATAATAATAATCTATACTTAACTTGTATTTCTTGATTGATTTCCATGTTCCAGGCACTATTCTAACAATTCTTCATTTATTAATCAATTTAATCCTCATATCAAACTCTTAGGAACATACCATTAATATCCTTAGTTTGTAAGTGAAGAATCAGAACCTCAAGGATATTAAGTAACTTGACCAAAATCGCATAACTTAGTAATGATGTAGCTGGCTTATGAAGCCAAGCAATTTGGCACTGAGGGTGATTTTATCAATGTGTAGATGGTCTTTCCTAAAATGGGTGAATTATCACAGCATATTATTCGTTATTTTAGTAGTTAGATACATTAAGTTAAAAAAATGTACCTTGTACTGACACAGAAGGAAAAACGTAATTAGTCTCTTTTAAAAATTGTACTGCCTATAAACTTCTTGACAGAGAGTAAGAATTTTATCTTATGAAGAAATGATTTAATAATCATAGAAGTGACTTTGAATTCAATGACTCTAAGTTTTTACGTAGAGTTGATTTATTGTCTGTCCTTTCCTTTTATTTAGTCCAAATGTCTGAGTACCTCTGTGCCTTTTCATGTTACTTATTTATGTCAGTAGGACCACACATCCCAGTTTGTTTGGTTCAGTCCTAGTTTCCACTTGTCTTGGTATCCTATACTGTTCAGAATTTCCTGAGTGTCTGATTTTTTTAACAAAGCATTTGTTTAATAGATGAATTAAGTCAGGCTGGGTTAGGTCAACTTCCACATTGTACTTAGAGATTCTGCCTTAATCTCACTTTAGAAATGTGTTCCAAGAATGGAGTTCTCACTTTAACAAGTCATTAGATCAGCAAGACAACCTGAAAAAAGCCTCTCTCTTTATCTTTTCCAGATGGAACATAACTGCTATCTCTCTTTCAAGGTCAGCATTCGCAGTGCCAGCTGATAAAATGAATGTGCTGTGAGAGAAGCGGCCAGAAACAGCAAATTCCCTCTCATCTTGGGTGGAAATGTTTGGAGGAGTCCACCCTGATGCCCCTGTGAGTCTCTGGGTCCACAGCTCGTTGTGCCATGGCCCTTTCCCTAGTCCTGTGACATGCCCAAAGCCTCCAGGACATCACTCCTCTAGGTCAGAGGGAAACATGGACGATAATGTGATTGGCATGCATGAAATACATGGGGGCACAGAGCTGAGCGGCCCCGTTACAGAGCAGAGGCAATAATGAACACTGGCCATTTTGTATTACTTAGTGTGCAGTGTAAAGTTACAACTATTTATTCATTTTACATTTTTGTTATTAGTTTTTATTTTGCAATAAAATCTTTCAGTAACAAATGGATGAAAAAGAAGGGAACATTTAAAGAATAATTGTTTTGAACTTCCATTTTTGAAGAAAGTTGATGATGGACTTGTAATATGAACAAAATGTTTTCAGCATTTCTCATCTACTATAAGGAGTTCACTGACCACATGAAAATCAGGAGACACAAATCTCCTACAGGAGAAAGAACATTTTAAGAAGATCTTGCCCAAAGAGAACATTTAAACACATACAGGTACAGAAGTAGGATCTATACCAGCTAGAAACCATGACTTTTCATTCAGAAAATCACCATTGTAATTTAATCCTGCCTATTTTAAATTTCAAGATTATTTTTTGCTTGTTTGTTTGTTTATTGTTTTTTGTATATGGCAATAGTTGAAGAGAGGGCTGTTAATGTGTTCATTTCATGTGTAAGAGAACTCTGCCAAAGGTGATGCCTCTTTATTATCTTGTCCTCAAGGGATTCAAATTAAAAGTCAGCTCAGCTAACTCCAATGAAAATTTGATTTTTTTCATCCAATTCATGTATTCAGAGTAAAAGTGTGGAAATTTTTTTCTTCAGAGGTAAAAGATCTGACTTAATTGTGAATGCTATTATAAATTCTGTTAAAAATTGAACATTGAAAATAACTTATTTTTGCTGTAATGATACAAATGCAAATTTTGGTGGAGCATAGCTGAATTATTAAAGCAATGTCCTTACTCACGAACATATGGAGGAGATATGTACTTGGAATTGATTGTAGAGTACAAATAATTCATGAATGTAGCCATTCTGCAGGAAATATTCTACTAATAGCAGTGAAATTATGGGTGTCAACACTTATAAATAATAGGAAATAATTGAACCACTATTCTTTTTTGGTGAAACTCATGAAAAAAATCTAACAGTGCTGCAGCATCACAGTATAACATTCACTTTTCACTGATCATCTTCAATTTGATTTTAGAAATTTTAGAGCCTTTGTGAACTACTTTGTAAATCCGACTCAATCTTCAGCCTGGTATCAAATGTTTCTGTAAGATTCTTCTAAATTATTATAGCATTTTGTTCAAAAAGAGTTGGAACTCATTAATAAGTAATAGAGCACCAAACATTTTAGCATTTGAAACTTTTAGCAAATGACAGAAATGGAAACAAAACATCCAGAGAGAAGACTTTAATATTCATCTCTACTACTTCAAGTAAATAAACTGATGAAAGTTAAATGATGTATTAAACCTAATTTTGAAATTGTGCAATTTTTTCCTTTGAATATTTTAAATTTGGGGAAGGATCTTTGATAAAACATATTTTCTTGGGTAAATGCATATTCTTTGCAGGAATAGAAATAAATAACAAGGCTTACACTTTCACAATATTTAATTAAGAAAATATTCAACAAAGAAAAAAGAAGACAATTTTTTGGATGAGTTTATCTTGCAAAATTTTTGTTAAAATAAAAATAAAGTTTGGAGGCTGAAATTTTTAAAAATTTAAACACCATATGATATGTAATTCCCTCTATTTGGCATATTTTAAAATCATTTACCAGGAACTTCAACAACCATATAAAATATATCATCATAAACAGAGAAAAGTCAAATGAAGGAACAAAAAAATTTCAGTTTTACTAAACAGTATATGTAAGTTTGGAAAAGAATGTTGATTACATTATGAAAAATTTTAACAAGACCCTATTTAAAAGTATGTACAACAAACTCTTAAGAAAATATCAGTGATATGCTATCAGAAAAAGATATGACTAAGAAATGAATTAAGTTCATGAATAAATACAGTGCTTAAGTTATTTTTAATGTTCAGATAATTACTGCATTCAAATCTATTTTAATTTTTAGAGAAATTTTGAAAATATTATTTTGAAAAGATATATTTTATGGGTAAGCCAATGTAATAAAATCAATTCATTGGTTAAGAAATAAATATTTCAAAATTTACCCAATTTTAATTCTTTTTCATGCACTTTGAAAATTCAAATGGGTTTTGGATTAGATGATAAAATCGTATGTCAGGTGGGCCGTGGTGGCTCAGCAGGCAGAGTTCTTGCCTGCCATGCCAAAGACCCAGGTTTGATTCCTGGTGCCAGCCCGTGCAAAAAAAAAAAAAAAATCATATGTCACTCTATATATGAATAAAACCACATATTACTTGGAAACCTGCAATAGGATTGTGCTGGTTTTATTTTGCTGTTAACAAATTACTACAAATTTAGCAGCTTAAAACATAGATATTCATTATCTCATACAGCTTCCATGTGTAAGGAATCTGAACATAGCTTAACTGGTTCCTGTACTCAGGTTTTTGCAAGGCTGTGATCAAGATATCAGCTCAGCTGAAGACTTGGGGGAAGAATTTGCATCCAAGTTAATTCAGGTGTTTGGTAGAATTAATTTCCTTTCAGCTCTATTATATTACTATGGGTCCTAAGTTCTTGATGGCAAATAGACTGGAGGCCACCCTTGGGTCCAGGAGCCACACACAGTACCTACAAGCCACCATTCTTTCTCGCTACTTGGGTTTCCCCATCATGGCCACTTACTTCATCAAGACTGAAAGGAGCCAGTCTACTAAAAAGTATCCTTAAATAACATAATGTAATCACAGGAATGGCATCTCATCACCTTTGCCATAGTCCATTGGTCAGAAACAAGTTACAGATCCTGTCCACACTTATAGGGAAGGGATGACAAAAATATGAACAGCAGGCAGTGGGAATCACTTGAGTTCACTTTAAAATCTGTCCATGATTTGATCTTTGATAAGGCAGTCAAGCCAACTCATTTGGGACCCAACACTCTCTTTAATAAATGGTGCCTAGAGAACTGGATATCCATATGCAAAAGAATGAAAGGGGACCCGTATCTCACACCCTATACAAAAGTCAACTCAAAATGGATTAAAGATCTAAACATTAGGTCTAAGACCATAAAACAGTTAGAGGAAAACGTAGGGAGATATCTTATAAATCTTATAATTGGAGGTGGTTTTATGGAC